>CM035421.1:121855145-121960145 GCA_020310875.1 Ceratopteris richardii
TGTATAAAAGTGTGTGAATGTATGCATGCATATGTTTGTGTATGTATATATGTATGCATGCATATGTTTGTGTATGTATATATGTGAGTGTGTGTATATGTATGTGAGTGTGAGTATGTGAGTGTGAGTATGTGAGTGTGTGTGAATGTATGTATGCATATGTATGTGTATGCATATGTATGTGTATGCATGTTTGTATATGTGTGGGTATGTATGCATGTTTGTATATGTGTGTGTATGTATGCCTGTGTGTATATGTGTGTGTATGTATGCATGTGTGTGTATGTATGCATGTGTGTATATGTGTGTGCATGTATGTGTGTGCATATGTGTGTGTGTATGTATGCATGTGTGTATATGTGTGTGTGCATGTATGCATGTGTGTATATGTGTGTGTATGTATGCATGTGTGTATGTGTGTGTATATATCTCTATCTCTCTCTCTCATTCTTTCTCTTTATTTGTTTCTTTATCTATCTCTTTATCTCTCTCTCTCTAGATCTCTCTCTTTCTTTTTCTCTCTCTTTCATCTCTCTCTCTTTCATCTCTCTATCTTTCTCTTTTTCTATCTCTTTCATCTCTCTCTCTCTCTCTCTTTGTCTCTTTGTCTCTCTGTCTCTCTCTCTATTAACTCTTTATCAATAAAGAATAAAATAGTCACTTACACGTGTGTTCCTCTTTTGGATCATTATTATTAGTGTAATGAATGTTGTCTCTCATCCAATTCCAAAGAATCAACGCCAAAAACCTCCAGCAAAACCAAAGAGGAGAGATTATAAAACAGAAAGCATAGGGAAAGAGAGAGGGTAAGAGTACGTGTAGCACTTACCCAAAAGCAAGATCTAAAGAGAGAGAGAGAGTGTGTGTATATAGAGAGAGAGATCTATGTGTGTGTCCACAACACAATGTAGGTCACAATCACTTTGTGTTTTCGTTGAGATTTTCCCTCCTCTCTCACTCATGAAGGCCTACAGGAAACACATTCGGTGAAGGTAGCCAGAATTCCCTAAGAAGTCCGAGATGCATCAAGGATGTCAAAGGGAGTTCAGATGCAAACTTTGGAGCATCCTCTTACGTGTGACATTCGGTTGAACTGTCATGGTGAGAGGGTCGTGAGGACCACCTTTGACCAGTAGAATGCTTAGCTTGATGTTTCACAACATTCATGTATATTTTTATCATAAGAAGATCTTCTAATTCATGTCTCATGCCTCTTATCTCTTTGTCTCTTCTATGTTTTTACATGTCACCTTCTATTTCTTTCTATGTATGAGAAGGCTCTGTAGTATTGCGTTGAACCAGTGAGGATGATCCATTAAGGTGGAGAGAATACTTTTTTCATTCATAATCATGACCCACATGCATTCATACCACCCACGAACACCCATGCATATGTTTTAGTTTTGAAAGTGTATAAGAAGCTCCATTCTTGGACCATTCTTCCTTTCGAGACTGATTCATGTGTGTGGTTTTAGTTTTTTTTCTCATCATGCATTCATTCCATTCAAAAGAACCTATGAATGTGAATTAAATTTGGAAAGTGTTTAAGAAGCTCCATATTTTTGGACCATTCTTCCTTTCCGAATTGATTCATGTGAATGGTTTCTTTTGTCCTCATCATTCATGTTCATGTGATTATCCTGTGTTCATATGTTCCCCTTTCTCTAATCAAATCATGACATCTCTTCACCCCATACCCAACTTCATCTTCACCTTCAAAATTTTTTTACATAAACAAACACTCTACCTTCATACAGTCTGCGTGTGCCACGACCAGACCCAATCCACCCAGATTGCGATCACCTCCACATTTGAACCCGACGTGAAACGCTTCATGGAATTTGCTTCTGATCTTGTTGGGAGGTTGTGATCCATATTTTTTGTTTAATACTTTTCATCCTCATCATATCATCATCATCATTCTTGATTGTTGCATTGGATTTCTCACAATATCGTGCACATCTTCGTCGTGAAGTAAATGCATTTGTGAGAGACCTAGAACATCGTGCATCACTAGCTTATTCACATAAGATGGAGGAAGGATTCAAACCCCTTATTGTTGAGAAACAAGGCCAAAGAATAGACTCTTCTATGTTGAGAGAGAAGGGAAAATTCAATGGCATCAATATTACAAGCTACTTGGAGTTTTTTGAAGAGCAAGCTATGAATTTTTGTCTTCCCTAAGATCTTTTGATATCATTCTTTGAACGAATTGTTGATAGCTCTATCATAAACCGTGTCACTCAATATGATAGTCTTCCCTGGAGTGATTTTAGAAAGGAGATGCTCAAAGAATTCTATCTTGAAGATTATAGCCAACATAATCGGGATGGATTCTTTCGATGGGTCACTTCCCCAAAGCCTAGTAGCTCTATTACTCACTTACAAAATGAGTATATTAGACGCTATGAACAACTTCTTGATGAGGATAAGATAACTTTGGAACCTGATCTTGTGATGAATTTTCTTAAGCTTCTTCATCCTGAAACTCGTAGGGAAGTTGAACGGCAATTAGAAGAGTCAGATAAGCGTTATGGTCTTACTGACAATTGGCAAAAAGTTCATAAAGTAGTAGAGCTTGTAGCCCATAGACATCAAAGACAATCCATGCTTTATGAGCAAACTAGTCTTCCTCAAGCTAGCCTTCCACAAACTAAGGAGCAAGTTAGAGAACAATCCCATGCTATGCTTTTTGACTCTATTCCTATTCCTCAAATGATGGAGCCTACTCAAGGTTTTAAAGTAGAGCCAAATAAAAGTGTAGTTGAACAATCTCAAGTGGAAATTCTCAATAAGCAAATGGAAAGTCTTATTGCTACACAGTCCAATTTGGCAAAGACTATAGATGCTTTACAATTTAATTACACCAAAACTTTCCAAAATCAAATGAACCCAATGTCTTTTAAAGAGCCTAATCAACATGTTATAGTGACCAATCAAAATCCACAAGTAGCTCCTACTCAATCATATCAAGTTCCTCCAACGCATAATCCTTCAATGCAAAATCCTCATCATCATGTGCAAAATCCTCAAATGTATCAAAACATGTATCCTCAAGCTTCTCAAATAGCTTTTCAAAATCCTCAAAATCAAAATTTTCAAAATCATCAACCGTATACTATGGAAGCTCCTCTTTCACCTCAAATACCACATGTTGCTCCCCAAGCTCCTGAAATACATCAATTACCTTATTAAAATCCTAATTATCCTATTTAAGCAATACCTTATCAACAAAATCCTCAATTTCAAAATTTCCCACCACAAGTTAATCAAAATCCTCAAAATCAAAATGGTTTTGTGCGTGGTGAAAGAACTTGGAGAAGCTTGTAGAAGGTAGAAAAGTGCGTTTCGAAGCGACGAAGTTTGGTCAAGCCAACCGGTACAAGACCAGCCCCTGAGCTTATGGAGACTCAAATAGACCTTATAAGCATTTAATAAGTGCCAAAAAACACACTATGTACTTTGGAGCATCAAGGAGAATGAGTCGATACAAAACAGATAGGTTCACGGGTCGACTAGCTCAAAAAACTTACTATCTATGGAAGAGACAATGAACTTCAAAAGCCCATAGCGACGAGCGTGATTACAATTAGGAAAACTCCTTCTATGGGAGTCATACACATAGGGTTGAGTGTATGGAATGCACAAAAGTATAAGGAATAAGCAAAATATGCTATAGGAATGAATGCAACATTCATCGGTGGTACTTCCTATTTTCAAGGAATACGTAGAGATTGACCCTGAGACAGAAAAACCCAGATTTCTCCCAATCTACTACACCAAATGCTTTGACAATTTACAGGCATAAACTAGACACTAATATCTTTCAAAGGAGTCATCTTGCACTCAATTTGAAGCTCTAGGGAGAGAGCAGCCACCTCTGCACGATTACTGTTGGCGAAGAAGATGATGCAGAGAATTGAAGGAGCAAGACAATGATGGTCACAAGTGTATGTATATTCACAATAATATCATCTACATATACACATAGATAGATAACCTCATTGTGATCTCTTTTGATGAATAGAGAAGGATCTGAGTTACTAGCTTTGAACCCTTGATCTTGAAGATATGTAATCAACCTATAATTCCAAGCTCTAGAAGCTTGTTTCAATCCATACAATGCTTTCTTAAGTCTGCAAACATAAGATGGATGATTAGGGTTTTCAAACCTGGTGGTTGTGACATGTATACCTCTTCACTTATCCAACCATTTAAGAATGCATTTTTCACATCAAGTTGGATGTAACATAATCCGGGTAGGAGATGGTTGAACCACACCCTAAGAGAGAGGATTAGGAAGTAATCCTCAACCATGGCTTTTGGGGCAAGTGGTTAGCCCATCACATTCCTAACCAAGAGGTTGTGAGTTCAATTCCTTACATTGGTATCAGAGCCTAGGAAGTAGGCTTGGGCAAGATGGAATGACTCAATGGCCTCTAAAAAAGGCGCTTGGGCATCCTCTATGTGAAAGGGTAGGAATTGTGGAAGGCTCGCGCGTTGGTTTCAAGAATGGACCTTACAATGATTGGGGTGTATCTCTCAATCCGTAGGTCGGATTGAGGCGTGTAATATACCGTTGGAAAGCTCTCGGAACGAACTTTCCAATGAGCTACCTTGGAAGTGTGAATTCCTTGGGAATCCTTGGGTGGCACTTGATTGAGTGTTCAAGATACCAAGCATGGGTGAGAACAAGGTTCAAGACTGAGGTTGAGAACAAGGGCTCGAGACACCAAGGTTGCGAACAAGAAGGTTCAAGACACCAAGGTTGAGAGCAAGGGTTCAAGAGACCAAGGTTGCGAACAAGGTTCAAGAAACTATGCGAGGTTGAGGGACATCAATTCAAGGGCACCTAGGAGTTCAAGGGACTGATCACCGAGGCTAGAGGGATACAAGAGTAGATCATTGAGGACAATGATCGACCAAGGGGGGAAGAATGTAACATAATCCGGGTAGGAGATGGTTGAACCACACCCTAAGAGAGAGGATTAGGAAGTAATCCTCAACCATGGCTTTTGGGGCAAGTGGTTAGCCCATCACATTCCTAACCAAGAGGTTGTGAGTTCAATTCCTTACATTGGAGCAGTCTCCAATTCCTTGCAGCAGCTACACTTATCAATGTCCTACTTATAGTCATCTTTGCAACTGGTGAGAATGTTTCCTCATAGTCTATACCATGAGTTTGTGAGCATCCTTTGGAAACTAATCTTGCCTTGTACCTGCAAACTGATCCAATTGAATTTCTTTTAACTTTATATACCCATCTGCAACCAATTACCTTTTGATTCGGCAAAATTGGAACCAAATCCCAAGTGTCCATCTCCTTCAATGCATCTATCTCTTCGTTCATGGCCTTTTCCGAATTAGGGTTTCCCTTTGCGTCTTCATAGGTTGAGGGTTCCTCTGAAATAGAGTCTTTTGCCAAGTAGATTGAATGCTTTGTAACAAATGTGGAATCATATCCATACCTTTCTGGTTGTTTCTTCTCTCTTTCTGATCTTCTAGGTGCTTGTTTGGAGCATTCTCCAACCTCTTGCATCTTTGATTTGCCTCTTGACTTCCATAGCTTGTAATCCTTTTCTCTTTCATCTTGTTCATCACCTGTATCACTTCTTGGATCCTGGACCTATGTATCATGCTTGCTTCCTATTGATGAGAGTTAGAATCAAGATCATATGGTAGTGTTACCTTTTGTTTGTCTTCATCATACCAAGACCTGTGTTCTTCAAACATAACATCTCTACCTGTAGTGAATTGCTTGGTTGAAGGATTGAAGAACCTGTAACCCATCTGAGTTGAATCATATCCAATAAACACTGCCTTTGTTGCCCTTTCATCTAGCTTACCTCTTATTTGTGATCGTACATGAATATAAGCTAAACAACCAAAAACCTTGCAATGTCCAAGACTAGGTTTTCTTCCATGCCATGCTTCATAAGGAGTCATACCTTGAAGTGATTTGGATGGTAGTCTATTGAGAATGTACACAGCAGTTGAAATAGCTTCTGCCCATAGATAATGTGGCAACTTCTTCTCTTCAAGCATTGCTCGGGCTGATCCAACCAATGTCTTGTTTCTCCTCTCTGCAATTCCATTTAGTTGAGGAGAGTACCTAGTAGTCACTTCCCTTTTGATACCTTTTTCCTGCAAGAACTCATCAAACTCTTTGGAGAAGTATTCTCCCCCTCCATCAGATCTGAGCTTCTTTAGTGGTCTACCTGTATGATTCTCCACATGTGCAAGATACTTCTTGAAGCAATCAAACACTTCATTCTTACTCTTGATAAAGTATAGAATATTCCATCTACTATGGTCGTCAATAAATGAGACATAATACCTTGATCCTGCCAATGAAGGTTCTTGACTTGGTCCCCATACATCTCTATGTACTAAGTCCAATAGGTTGTTGTGGATGTAGCCTTTGTGGTTGAATGGTTGTCTTTGTGCCTTTGCAATCTGACATGCATCACACATGTTGATCATGTGTTTCTTTGATATGTTCGGTAGTCCTAGAACACTTTGATCCCTGCATATATCCTTCAAGATTCTTTCATTCACATGAGCAAGTCTCTTATGCCACACTTCAAGCTCACTTAGGGTTTGAGACCCAAAGTTGAATAGAGCTATGTTCCTGGTTTCTCCTACTTTACAATTTAAGAGCCTACCATGCTTCTCACCTCGGGCTATCTTCTTGAAGCCTTGACATGGATCTTCCACAAAAGCTCTATGTTGGGTGAACCTAACTTGCAAGCCTTTTTCAACTATTTGGCCTACACTTATTAGGTTTTTAGTGATAGTGGGTACATAGAGAACCTTACTCAGAATGTTTGTCCTGCCATTGGAAGCTTTGAGATTACCAATCTTCTCCACATTGTGCTTCATGTCATCCCGTGTTTGCACTTCATGTCTATGCTTTGGACTTTCCAAATCAGATAGAAGAGCAATGTTGCCTACAACATGATTCGAACATCCTGAATCTATGTAGAACAAATGATCATCTTCTTTACCTTCTTTGTGGCTTAGATTCATGAGAAGCAATGAGTCTTCATGTGGTTGATCTTCTGAATAAGTTTTGTAGTCTCTTCTATTATAGCTTCTATTGTTATTGTTGAAGTTGTGTCCACCTCTGCCTTTATTTCTACCATATCCACCTCTTCCACTTCCTTTCTGGGTCTTCCCATTGAACCAGTAATTCTCAGTGGTGTGGTTGGTCTTATCGCATATGGCACAAGGTTGAACATTTTGACCTTTGGCTTTTTCTTGCTTTGCTCCTTTCTTCTTCCCTCTCCACTTGCTCTTGCTTGCAAAGTTGGCTTGGGAAGTCTCTTCTTCATCTTCTTCCTTCTTCTTGCCTTTCTGCTTCTTATCCTTCTTATTTGCATATAGAGCACTAGTTAAATTACCATGATAAGAGTTATCTTCCTTTATGCTATTGTTGGCTTCTTGATTGAAGAGTTTTCCAAGAAAGATGTTGAAGTCTGGAGTTTGCACATCCATGATGAGATCATAAGCTGTCGTGAAGGATTGCCATTGCTTATCACTTCGAAAGCCGTTGAGAATTTGCCACATGATGACCTCTTCTTCAATCAGCTCTCCAATGGATGCTAACTGATCCGCAACCTCTTTGACCTTGGTAACAAACTCTGTGATGGTTTGTTTAGGCATCTTCTTCATTTGGTTGAACTCGTTCCAAAGATGATTCTTTCTTGCTTTGGTACTAGCAGAAAAGAAAGTCTCCAGGGCATCCCAAGTCTCTTAAGATGTCTTGCATCCTCTAATATGTGGTAATAGAAAGTCAAAGATAGATTTCAGTATGTACGACCTTGCTTGAGCATCCCTTGCACACCAAAGTGTGAGCTTATTTGTCTCCTCTTGTGTAGGTCCTCCTTTGGATCTTGGAATAGGCATAGCTTCATCACCTGGTACAATTCCATAAAGATTTCTACCTTAAAAATAGGCCTCCATTCTGATTTTCCAAGCCGCATAGTTGTGTCGATCAAGCTTCTCGATCATTGAAGGAAAGCCGTCACCCATCTTGATCTAGCTCTGATACCACTAAAAGAACTTGGAGAAGCTTGTAGAAGGTAGAAAAGTGCGTTTCGAAGCGACGAAGTTTAGCCAAGCCAACCGGTACAAGACCAGACCTTGAGCTTATGGAGACTCAAATAGACCTTATAAGCATGTAATAAGTGCTAAGAAACACACTATGTACTTTGTAGCATCAAGGAGAATGAGTCGATACAAAACAGATAGGTTCGCGGGTCGAATAGCTAAAAAAACTTACTATCTATGGAAGAGACAATGAACTTCAAAAGCCCATAGCAACCAGCATGATTACAATTAGAAAACATCCTTTTATGGGAGTGATAAAAATAGGGTTGAGTGTATGGAATGCACAAAAGTATAAGGAATAAGCAAAATATGCTATAGGAATGAATGCGACATTCACCGGTGGTACTTCCTATTTTTCACGAATACGTAGAGATTGACCCCGAGACAGAAAGACCCTGCTTTCTCCCAATCTACTGACCCACACGCTTTGAAAATTTACAGGCATACACTAGAAACTATACCTTTCCAATGAGTTATCTTGCACTCAATTTGGAGCTCTAGGGAGGGAGGAGCAGCCTCTGCAAGATTACTGTTGGCGAAGAAAATGATGCACAGAATTGAAGGAGCAAGACAATGATGGTCACAAGTGTATGTATATTGCTTCCATGTATTGTACAAGTAATTCCAAGTCTTTATATAGACTCTAGGAGTGTTCCACGACTTTTACAAGTTGAATTTGAACTCAAGTGAAGGTGGGAATGGTTGTTGGAGGGAAACAATTCACTTCCCTACAATCTAAGAAAAGTGAAGATCTACTTTTAGGTGATTGATTGTTTGATTGAATGCAACTTCAACCACCACAAATTTGTGGGATTTCGGCTCTATCTTTCTACCTTTACATTTGCAAAGCTCAAGGCCTTTACAATGGTAAATGAGCCATCAAAAATTTCTCAAAAAAATACAATAAATGAGCATATGAAAAAGAACTCTCCAACGGATATTCTTTCGACACGATAGCCTTTGATGTAGATCAAATCCACCTCAAGCATAGTGTAAGCTTGATGTTCCAACATGTAGCCCTCGTAGGTGTCCTTGGTGTGATTCCTTAGAGCACTTTTTGAGAGATTGTGAACTATTGAAGGCTGCTAAGGAGCAACGACTAGTAATAGACACAGACAAGAAAATCTGTGACTATCGATCTAGGCTAACTTTGCAAGGAAGTTATGGTAAGGGAGGAATGAAAAAACACTATGAAAATATAACCATAATGGATGTAGGAACCAGAGGAGTGAAACTAGAAGCTCTTGATGAACAACAAGTAGAATCAAGTAAACCCACAAAGGAAGTTCACTTTTCCATAGAGGCTTTAGTAAGAGCACGAGATGAGATTAGGAGAATAACGGCTTGGGAGTAACCGATAGAAGATCAGTCTCTTATTTATCACATATCCAATGTAGAAGAAAAACCAAAAAGAGATGAAGCTGAGCCTAATGAAAGAAGAGTGACTCGAAAACAAACCTCAGAGGGAATAGAAACAATCATAGAGCAAGGAGAAACATCACAATCCAAAGATAAAAAGCAAGAATCACAACCCAATGAACAAAAACAAGAGGAGAAACAAAAAGGGAAGAAGACAAAGCAAAGAAAAACAAAACCAAAGCGTTTAGATAAACAAAAACAATTGAAACGAACTGAAGACCAAACATGAGAACATGAACAAAAACAAGATCCTGAGCAAAAAAAAAAGAAACCAAAGAGAAAACCTAAAGCCATCTTGATTTCAAAAAGTGAGAGAAAAATAGATCCTATGGAGATTTTAGATGCCATTTTGATTAAGAGTCAAGTGACTATGGCTTTAGAATAGGTTTTCTCTATTGCAAAGCCTGTTTTTAAAGATAACTTTATCGGCCTAATTAAAAGGAAGAGGTTTCCGCTTAATCTAGATACTGAGATGCAAGATTATCTAGATCAAGATCAAGCTATGAATGAAGCCTTAAACTTTGATGAATCTGATGAAGAAGGCTTTGATGATGATGAAGTAAATGTTAATAAAAATTTCTTAGGACCTATTCAACCTGACCATGAAAATCATGAAAACAATCCTGAAAGTCACTTTAAAAGAAAATTTTGGTTTAGAGGTACATCGGAGATGCATGTTAAAATAGGAAATGATAAGAACACTATCACTGTAAATGCATTAGTAGATTCTGGCTCCGAAATCAATGTGATTTCAAGAGAAGTCTATGATAAGTTTTGATGGCCCATAGATAAAGATTATGGATGGCATATGAGAACTGCAGATAATGGTGTAGGTACCCTGCATGGAGCTTATGCTAGTGTGCCCATATCCATAGGAGGAATCACAAAAGAGTTTCACTTTTTTATTCAAGATAATTGCTCCTATGAATTTCTCTTAGGTCAACCCTTTATTTGTGAGAGTCGTATGGAAGCTAAAGCCATGGATTATGGGTCTACCTATGCTAGATTTAAGTCTAAGGATGGAATGCAATCAGAAAAAAACCTATTGTTACTCAGGGTCATGAGCATGCTTGTAGTGATTGTGCACCTCAATTCATGTTTGGAGCTACATATGATCCAAATTTCGGATAGAATCCATTGTTGAGCGGGATAACAGTGGATATTGGTTTGACATCTCGCATCCAACCAACATGTACAATAGTTTGTCACTTTGTTTTCCACATTCTAGATTAGATTTTCTTCATAAGAGTCAATTGTCCAAGTCTTTTATCCAAAAAACTCAAAAAAGTTATAAAAACAACAAAATCATGGAACATGATGAGAACATTGAGCGTGTGATTGAGACATCTCATTGTTTCTCTACTCTTGAGGAGTTAGAGTTATGTCTTCAACAAAATTCCAATTCCCATATTATTCTTCTTTCTTCCCTTGATGAGTATGCGCTTATCCAGGAATATGCTCTCAATGTTGACAAGTGCTCAAAATTTAACCAAACACATGATGCCTTAGTTGAAATGAAGTACAAAACTGTAGACAAACAAAATCAAACCTATAGCTCAACCATTACCTCAAGGAAGTAATGAAAAAATCATTGATGTGAAAAATGATCCAATTCTTCGGGATAAGAAAAACATAGGACATACATTCACGAATGAGACAATCAAAGAGGTGAAAATTGGTAGAGATGATGACTTTCTTTTGCCAGCAGAGAGAGATAAATTTGAGAGAGTCATACGTAGCCATGGAAAAGCCTTTACTATGTATCCTCATGAGATTGGTTGTGTAGATCCTAAGCTAGTTGCACCCATGATAATCTTTACTATTCCACATATTCCATGGAATCTTCGCCCTATATCGGTTCCAAAGGCTCACTTACCTGAGCTAATGATACTACTTAAGGAGAAGCTAAACATGAGAATTTTAGAGCCATCTTTTGCACCTTACTCAAATAGATGGTTCACTGTGCCTAAAAAAATGGGACACTACATTTTATTCAAGATCTTCAACCTATCAATAAAGTCACCATAAGGAAGGTAGGAACAAGACCCATTGTAGATGAGTTTTCTAAATCATTTTTAGGACATTCTATCTATTCAATGGGTGATTTATATTCAGGATATGATCAATTCCAATTAGCAATTGATAGTCGTGACATAACCACAATGAAAAATCGTTTAGGCTTAGTGTGAATATGTACTTTACCTCAAGGAGCGACTAATTATGTGGCTCATATGATGAGTGCTATGAATATGGTCTTACATGATTTTATCCCTCATATAACTATGCCATTCATTGATGATATTCCAATTGAAGGGAGTGAGGAATGTGTAAAGGATATTTCTTTAGACTCATCTGGATGTCGTAAATTTGTTGTTGACCATATCTCTGATTGTGAAAGAATATCTCAATGGTTTGAAGAGGTAGGTCTCACATTTTCCATAGAAAAATCTATTTTTGGTGTCAACGAGGTTCTTATTGTTGGACATTTATGTGGTCATTATGGTCAAAATTTTAAGATCCATCAAGGATGTCAAAGGGAGTTCACATGCAAACTTTGGAAGAAATCGAGCAAATCTAGGGTAGCGGTCAAAGCTGGTCAAACTTTGGAAATTAGGGCAAAAATTTCAATGTCTCCAAATCACATCAAAATTCATATACTTCTAAAGCCTATAAAAGGCAATCTATAGCCCGAATTTCACATGAAAATGGATTTTCTAGCACATTGATATGCCATGTGCATTTTGTAAAAAATGTAATTTTTCCACTTAGACGCTACAAAATCTCGTATAGGAATTTTTGTTAGCCATACGGTTTGGCATGTATAAAGACCATGTGACCCTACATAGTTGTACAAAGTTTCAAGGCTATTAGTGCTTCCTAGAGACCTTAATTCCACCTTGCAAGCTCCCAAATGTAGTCAAGCTTGTACAAGGGAGATTGAGATGGGAGTTTTTTCTTCATATTCCTAAAGGAGTCCTTTCAAAACATAGCCCTACAAATTTTTATCTTCATCAAAGGATATTTGAAGGGTCAAAGAGCACAAAATCCAGTTTTCAAGGTCATCGCAATTTCCTAGAATAAGAAAATTGAAGGATTGATGGGTTGCCACATGGCAAACAATGATTGAACCATGTTGTATGGTCAAGATGATCTCATATTCAAGGGTGGAGATGCAATAAAGCATAAAGGAAGGAGGATACATGCGTTTTCTCACCCAATAAGCTTTTTTTGATGATCAAAGATCAATAATGCAAAGTTTCTTCAAAATAGTGCTTATCTTATCCAAATTGATGTTAGCACTGATTCGACAGTCGAGATCAGTCCCAGATCCAATGGTGGAGAATGAAGGTGCCTATTTTCCTCCCCTTTGCCCTAGATATCATATAAAGAAACAATCCTAACCATCCATTTGATAAATCCAATGGTTGTAATCAAAAGAAGTTGATCTTAGGGTTGAGAGTTGATTTCTCTAGATCCAAGGGCCCAAATTCATTCAAAAAACTATATAAAGCCCCCTCCAAACTCCTAGAGCATCATTGTTAGGCATCCATAGGGCCCTCGCTAGCACATGGTTTCCTTGAGACCCTCAGTTGAGTGTGTGAGGATCCAAGGTGGGCTAGTAAGAGCATAGTTCTTAGATTCAAATTTTAGACTTCCCCTCTAGGATAGGCTCATAAACCCAGTTTCTCTTTCTTTGCTCATGCTCAGTGGAGCGTGTGAGTGAGTTAGAGCTGGTTTTATGTGTCTTAGACTTCTTTAGAAAAACATTACGATCCTAGAAACACATAGGGTCAATGAAGTGGAACCTATCTTCTTACGTGTGACATGCGGTTGAACTGTCATGGTGAGAGGGTCGTGAGGACCACCTTTGACCAATAGAATGCTTAGCTTGATGTTTCACAACATTCATGTATATTTTTATCATAACAAGATCTTCTAATTCATGTCTCATGTCTCTTATCTCTTTGTCTCTTCTATGTTTTTACATGTCACCTTCTATTTCTTTCTGTGTGAGAAGGCTCCGCAGTATTGCTCTGAACCAATGAGGATGATCCATGAAGGTAGAGAGAATAATTTTCTTTTCATTCATAAATCATGACCCACATGCATTCATACCACCCACAAACACCCATGCATATGTTTTAGTTTTGAAAGTGTATAAGAAGCTCCATTCTTGGACCATTCTTCCTTTCGAGACTGATTCATGTGTGTGGTTTTAGTTTTTTTTCTCATCATGCATTCATTCCATTCAAAAGAACCTATGAATGTGAATTAAATTTGGAAAGTTTTTAAGAAGCTCCATATTTTTGGACCATTCTTCCTTTCCAAATTGATTCATGTGAACGGTTTCTTTTGTCCTCATCATTCATGTTCATGCAATTATCTTGTGTTCATATGTTCCCCTTTCTCTAATCAAACCATGACATCTCTTCCCCCCCATACCCAAATTCCTCTTCACCTTCACATTTTTTATTACATAAACCTTGCAACACTCACTAGCTTCATACACTCTGCGTGTGCCACGACTAGACCCAATCCACCCGGATTGCGATCACCTCCACAGCGTGTGCAAGTTCGATACATGTAGTGCTCAAATCGAATGACATACAAAATGTTGAATTTTTGCTCTCAGGTCCCCAGTATGTTTAAAAGTTGATGCCGTTATAGGCATCAGTATGTGTGTTGGTATAAGCATCAGTAATTCCAGGTGATTACTGGTGCTTATACTAGCATCGATACTAGCACCTATACCGACGCACATATCGATGCCTATACTAACGGCCACAACGGATACCGATGATTCATTTTTAAGTAGTCATACTGACGATCAAATGACCATCGATATCAATAATGAAATCTTTAGAGAGATTTTCAACGATCATACCGGCACCGGGGGTAACCGTCAGTATGGAGAGCATCAGTATGCCCATCATATGTTGTAGTGCACATGCACCTTTTTCTTCTAGAAATTCATATTCAAATGTATTTGTGATTTGTTAAAAATCTCCCAGATTCTTATGCTCAATGACTAATACAAGTTGTTAAATATAGTACGCAAATAGTTCCAATCAATAGGTTCAAGCATTACTTCATGAAATAACTTCAATCCTCTTTAGAAGTTACACTATGTCTGAAAATGTTGTTTGCCTTCTTTGATTTGACATACCTTTAGAGTAAGCTTTATTCTCTAAGCACATGTCCCTTTTTTCAAAGATTATTTGATAAAATGTAGGTGGGGATCCTAGCTTTCAAATGCACTATTATTCATTAAAAACATTACATAGTATACTAAGATTTGACTCTAAGAAGTTCATGAAAAATTTGCACCTAATTCTTATAACTCACAACTGTAATACATAAAATTATAAAATGACTTGGATCTCTTGACACATTAAGAATTTATTCGATCCCTTCTACATAGACATTGATGTACTATCAGACAAATGTTTTGGCTTGATTCTGCTAATAACCATATAAACATCTCTATTTGTGAAAGATCTTTCTGCACAACCTCTCACCCTAAATTTCCCAACTACCTAATCAAGAGTTTAGGACTTACAATCTAGTCAGTTCTCATAATATCTATGATCTAAGTTGACTTATATACATTAAGATCTTATGATTCTACACCTCAAACTCATAAATATGAAACTTGTTAAATTATTTTGTATCCAATTTCTAAGTATATGTTACACATGTGAATTTCTCCCTTCGCATAGTCATGGTTTTCAATGACCAAGCTATTCATAACTCACTTCATATGCTTTATGCCTTCATGCTCAATTACTGAGTGAAGCTCCAACAAAAGGGAGATCCTCTTCAACTATGTCTAAAAGCTTTAGAGCAGTCCAAGGAAATATTTGCAACAAAGCCACATATAGAGCGTGAACAACACACACACACACACACATATATATATATATATATATATATATATATATATATATATATATATATATATATATATATATATGGAGAATGGAACTACACTCGTGGTCTATGTTGAAGGAGATGGTGGATAATCACAAGAGATGAGTTGGTGTAGCTAAAACTTGCTTCACACTGCTATAAGTGATCGCAGGAGAGTGTTGTTCACCTCCTTAGCTATCCAATAAATATAAATGATAATATATGTTGCTTGGAATATGATTCACAAATGATAGGATCAAAATAGATAGATAAGCATACGATCCAATGTATGAAACTTGCTATTTTGGTTGAGACACCTACTAAGAGTATTACGCAATTCTTTGAGTAGAGCACCAATTACTAAAATTCCTTTTGGGGAACCTCAATTATCATAACAAGCTACCAACCATGAGTGGGATCATCTAAAATGATAAACTATATGCAGAGAAATATGTTTAGTAAGTTAAGCATCCATCTTGACTTTTATGGGCATTGAGAGTCACAGACTAGTGAGTAATGTTTGATCGATATCTGACAATTGAGTGAGGCCCTAGTAATGAAACTTTGTATGAGTAAAGTAGACCATATGTTTAAGTCATGCAAAATGATGCAATATAGAGTGAGAACCATCTTACACAAAATTAGTATTTTGATGAAGTGTGATAGAGATATGAGAGTAGGAACTCATGAACATGTATGTATTGATTCAAGTAAAATTACAATGTCATCGGCAATATTGCATTGCACAATGAGTGAGGAATGAGTGAGCTAGAGCATAAGTTCCTCTTCTCAAATGAAAGTACAGAGATATGATCTCTCAACCTCGAGAGGCATGTGGGCTTTTCATCTCATCTTTTATAGCTTGTTGTTGGAGCCAAGGATTTGAATTCAAATTCAAATCCTTACCAAAAAATTGCATCCTAAAGTATAGGATTGATTCTTTGTTGACTCAATTAACACAAATTGCAAGATTCTATTCTTCCTAACTCCTCATAGGTTTACTTCACTTTTACAATTAGTAGTTATAGCTCAAAGTTACAAGAGGTTGTACATATGAAGCTTTCCAAATGATATGCTAATACATTAATCTTATGTGAAGTGATCAAATGTGTAGGCTTGGGACTAATGCACCAACAACTTCCCCTCAAATTAACACGCTTGATCTTCATTGCTCCTTGATATCTTGCAGACCAATCATCAATTGAACATGTTCATCTTTCCTCCATCCAATGCTTTGGTAAGTAAATCTCCACATTGCAAATGCGTTGATACATAGGATAATTGGACATCCTTGCTAAGCAATTTCTCTCTAACATAATGATAGTGCACTTCAATGTGCTTAGTCTTGGCATGGTACACAAGATTAGCAGCCAAATGAAGTGAACTAGTATTATATCCAAAGATAATTGGAGTGTAGGAATGTATCTCCAGATCTGCATACAATTGCTTAAGCCACATAGCTTCCTGAGTTGCATTAGCCAAACCTCTATAGTCTGCTTCTGTGGAAGATAAGGCCACAGTTGGTTGCTTCTTGGATGACCATGATATGAGTTTTGAACCTACAAAAGATAGGTACCCCCGAAGTGCTCCTCCTATCATCTTTGGAGCCATCCCAATCTGCATCAAATTATGACTTTATATCTTTGTCAAAAATGAAGGGATAGAATAACCACTGATTCATTGCACCCTTGAGATACTTACGCACCCTCTTTGCAGCTTCCATGTGTCGCTTCCTTGGTACATGCATGAATTGACTCAATGTACGCACATCATATGCAATATCCACTCTTGTCAAAGTAGCATAATTAAGACTACCCACAAGTTCTTGTTAAACTATAATATCTTCAAGTGGTTTAGCTTCATGTGAACTTAGCTTATGATTGATCTCCATAGAAATACCTACAACTTTAGTGTTTTCCAACTTAAACTTTACCAACATATCATGTATGTAACTCCTTTGTGTGATGAATATACCTGAATCTGTATACACAAGTTCTAAGCCAAGGAAATAGGTAAACAAACCTAGATCACTAATTTTGAATTCCTTCATCAATTGAGCGAGACCTGCTTGATACCATCATAATCATTACCTATAATAATGATATCATCTACATAGACACACACGTAGATGACCTCTAATTTATTCTTCTTCACAAAGAAAAAAGAATCTTCCTTGCTTGCTACAAAGCCTTGATCTTGCAAATAGGTAACAATTCTATGGTTCCAAGCTCTAGGAGATTGCTTGAGACCATAGAGTGCTTTTCTAAGCTTGCATACATACTCTGCTTTTTCTTCATCTTTAAAACCTAGTGGTTGTTACATATATACTTCTTCTAATATCCAACCATTTAAAAATTTAGTTTTGACATCTAACTTTTCCAATTTTTGGATGCAGCAAGACTTACCAATACCCTGACTCTTGGTATCTTTGCAACAGGTGGAAATGTTTCTTCATAATCTACTCCATGTGTTTGGGCAAATCCCTTTGTCACTAGTCTTGCCTCGTACCTATTTATAGAACCATCAGAGTTCTTTTTAACTTTATATATCCACCTTGAACCAATTACCTTCATATCTAGTTTCTTGGGAACTAGGTCCCAAGTGTGGTTTTCTTGCAATGCTTCCACTTCCTCCTGCATGGCTTCTCTTCACTCTTTCTTCTTCTTAGCCTCTTCAAATGAAGAAGGCTCCTGTGCCATTGAATCTTTGGTGATGTACATAGAGTTCTTTGTGACTAAGTATGTTTCATATCCATACCTTATGGGCTTCTTACTTTCTCGTTGTGATCTCCTTAAGTCTTGAAAACTCAGGTAGATCCTCTAATTTCTTGTATTTGAACTTGCCTCTTGACTTCCATGCTTTGAATTCAATATGCTCCTCATTTTCTGAGTTCATGCCCTCTCCTTGGTGTTGGTCTTCTTGAATTAGGGTTGGAAAATCATTTTCCAAATCATATGGTAATTTAGCTTTCTTGAAATCATCTTCAAACCAAGAATTATTTTCATCAAATACTACATCCCTACTAAATATGAATGCCTTGTTAGTGGGACTGTATAATCTATATTCCTTTTGATTCTGATCATACCCAATAAATATACATTTCTCAGCCTTAGGGTCACGTTTCCCTCTGATTTTTTATGGGATGTGTGCATAGGCAATGCACCCAAATATTTTGTAGTGATCCAATGAGGGCCTTCTGCCAATCCACACTTCATATGGTGTCATACCATCCAATGACTTGAATGGAAGCCTATTAACCAAATAGGTAGATGTAGAAACAGATTCTACCCATAAATAATTTTTTTCTCATTTAACATAGAGCTAGCTACCTCAACAATTAACATGTTCCTTCTCTCTACCACTCCATTCAATTCAGGGGTATACCTAGTTGTTACTTCCCTCTTTATGCCTCTATCCTGTAGAAATAGATCAAACTCATGTGAAAAGTACTCACCACCTCCATCAGACCTGATTTTCTTCAAGCTCCTTCGTGTTTGGTTTTCAATTAGTGCCAAATATTTCTTGATACATGACAGCACCTCATCCTTATGCTTCATAAAATAGAGAATTCTCCACCTACTATAATCATCAATAAAAGAGACATTGTACCTTCAACTTGAGATGGATGGGTGTTTGCGAGGACCCAACAAACATCTATGCTCCTAAAGATTGGCATATCTTCATCTCCTGAGATGTATCCATATAAGCTTCTCCGTTGAAGGTATGCTTGCATCCTTAGGGACCATGCGGGGTAGTTGTTCCTATCCAATTTGTCAATGAAGGATGGAAAACCAACTCCCATCTTGGTTAAGCTTGCTCTGATACCACTATTGAAGGAGATGGTGGATAATCACAAGAGATGAGTTGGTGTAGCTAAAACTTGCTTCACACCTACTATAAGTGATGGCTCAAGAGTGTTGTGGGCCTTCTTAGCTAGCTAATAAGCATAAATGATCATATATGTTGCTTGAAAGATGATGCACAAATGATAGGATCAAAATAGATAGATAGGCATATGATCCAATGTACAAAACTTGTTATTTTGGTTGAGACACCTACTCAGAGTTTTACAGAATTCTTTGATTATAAAATGATAAACTATATGCAGAGAAATATGTTTAACAAGTTAAGCATCCATCTAGAATTCTATGGGCATTGACAGTCACAGACTAGTAAGTAATGTTTGATCGATATCTGATGATCAAGTGAAGCTTTAGTAATGAAACTTTATACGACTTAGATAGACAATATGATGAAGATGTAATGCTTTAAATCATGCAAATTGATGTAGTATAGAGTGAGAACCAGCTCAGACAAAATCACTCTTCTAATGAAGTGTGACAGAGATATGAGAGTAGGAAGTCATGAACATGTATGTATTGATTCAAGTAAAATTAAAATGTGATTGGCAATAGGGCATTTTTCAATGAGTGAGGAATGATTGAACTATGGTATAAGCTCCTCTTCTCAAATGAAAGTACACAGATATGATCTCTCAACCTCGAGATGCACGTGGGATTTTCATCTCATCTTTTATAGCTTGTTGTTAGAGCCAAGTATTTGAATTCAAATTAAAATCTTCACCAACAAAGTGCATCCTAAAGTATAGGATTGATTATGTCTTGACTCAGCTACCAAAAATTATGAGATTCTATTCTTCCTAACTCCTCGTGGGTTTACTTCACTTTTACAATGAGTAAATATAGCTCAAAGTTACACGAGGTTGTACATATGAATCTTTCCAAATGATATGCTAATACATCAATCTTATGTGAAGTGATCAAGTGTGTAGGCTTGGGCTTCATTGCACCAACAATCTAGAAACAACACTCTATTATATACATTAAATGGATAAAATCTTTCTTAATGGCATGCATGAAATGCCTTTCCTTTTCCTCTTCTTTTTTTGTTGAAATACACTCTCTTTAATCCATATAATATAACAATGCAGTAGTCTTCCTTTTTGTTTCTTTATTTTCTAGAACTGCAACCCCATCCATGTAATATAATAAGATTAAAAGGGAATGCATATTGCGTAAATGTTCGCGATTAGAAATTGATGCTTCACATGCATTTATTTATACCGATAGCTCGAAGTTAGTCCCAAAATCAAGCACACAGAAAACAAATGACTTTTAGAGTGTGGAGGAGACTCTCAAGTCTAGCTCTAGAGGCAGCTGGTTGCAGTGTTTTGTGATAAACAAAGGAAGGATGAAATATTTGAAGATATCTGAATGTTTGAAAAAGACGCCATTGGTCTGATGATTGTCAAGCTTTGTTATCATATTGCAAGAGTGCACTGGATTTATTGCATTTCGCACTAAATAAACAGTACAAGAACTGACCCGTGTGCAAATTATTAAAACGACACAATATCATCGTTACTCGAAATATTGCATTGCCATTAAAAGCCTCGTGTGCGACACATGATATGTACGGTGTTTTTTTGGGCGATTAAAATGACAAAAAATTCATTGCGAAAAAGATGTTTAAGAAAGGTTCCATAGATGCTATAAAACTCATTGCACATGTGACGATATCACACATGCACCAAATATCACATATGCAAAATGTATCATGACTTGCGTCCACTTTGAAAATGATTTTGCAGCATTGCCGTGAAGCATGGCAAAGAACAGAAAGCTATGTGTTTTGGCACTTGACGATATCAAAATAAAGTACAAGAAGGTGAGCCATTGACTGGAATCTCATTGGCAAGTTGTATTTTGGAAACCAATGAATATCATGCCTTTCATAAGACCTATGCGATACTCAAACTTGGCATCCTTCATTTCCCTTTTGTGACTACGTGTATACTGACAGCTCAATACGAGAAAGGTAGTGAGCTCTCGCGGATATGGATGAGATAAGTTTTGCTGACTACAACGTGTTCAATAGTGGGACCATAATCTCTGCTTATCGACATGGACTTTGGAATTTTGTACATTGACGCAAATGCTTTGAGATGAGTTTGCGTGGCTTTTTGGGAAAGCGTTTATGATTCGGTCTCTGAGAAAACAAGAAAAAGAAAAGAGAAGTAAATCAATTAGAAGATACAACTGAGCCTTTGATAGATAGATAAATAGATAGATAGATTGATGGAGTGATCGATAGAGAGATAAATGGATAGATATATAAATAGATAAATAGATAGATAGACAGTTAGATAGGCAGATTGATAGTGAGGTTAGAAGATTCTAGAGAGAACACCTTAGGGAAAACCTATAAATAGGGATCCAATGCTCATTCGGTCCTTCTCCCCACTGTGGATCTTCTTTCAAGGTGTTGGTCAATTTTTTTTAGAGATTATATGGAGTTTTTTGAAGACTTGAAGTGAACCATTATCCCCTGCGGATTCTCTCTAGGTTGATGTGGGATTTGGAGGTTGCTATGTGATTTGGAGGTTATTGTGTGATTTTGGAAGATCGAGGATGTGAAGTCAAGACCAAAGTTGAAGCTCATGGGCGTCTTCTCGTACTATATCGAGAAGTCTATATTGTATTACTGATCCACACTCTAGCAGGATTCATTGAATTATTGAGAGCTGATTGGTGACATCAATTGTAAATTCATTGTTTTATTGAGCATAGTTTGTTTATCTAGTGCATTGAGTCTAGTTACTTCTGTGTCATAGCATTGTATTTCGATTTTTTCATCCGTGATGCATACGCTCTATGATTTTGTTCCATAAAACGCGACCGAACACTTTTCACTTTCTCTTCTTAGGGCATAAATAGAGAGATAGATAGATAGATCATTCGATAGCTAGATAGGTAGATAAATAAAAGGGAAATCATCCTTTGAGAGTGCTGGGCGATTACAAGTTTTCAACTCAATCCATGGGTCAGGCCTAATTTTGACTATATAACAGCTATCCAATTTTTAAATCTCTTCATAGACTAATCAGCAGCTGCTTTCATGCCATGGAAATGTCCGACAAGTAAGAAGCCTTTTTTATATAGAGATATTGGCGGGAAGGAGGAAATCTTCTTGCTGAATGTCTGAACGTATGATCTGCTGTGGGCCTCTTCGATGGAAAAAGAAGCCATGAATTTCGCAACTTGTGATCTCTCTACTCCCTGG
Organism: Ceratopteris richardii; assembly: GCA_020310875.1. Lineage (NCBI taxonomy): Eukaryota > Viridiplantae > Streptophyta > Polypodiopsida > Polypodiales > Pteridaceae > Ceratopteris > Ceratopteris richardii. Next base: position 121,877,670 of record CM035421.1, read on the forward strand.
TGATAAGAATTGAAAAACGAGTTGAAAATTTTTAAGCCTTGTGGTACCCTAACGCTGCCTATTTTCACAGGGTCCCGAGAGAACCCCCTCCCCCCCCCTCTCTCAACAACAAACTAGGAAAAAAGGAGAAAGTGCTAATCAAGAGATAATGAAGAGCTGCTGCTGCGTGTGTGTAATAAGATGGATAGATACCTTTGGAGCATGTGGAGAGCATCTTAGTCATGGTATTGCTGGATGCAAAGAAACTATTATCTGTTTGAGCAGACCTCAGTTGAAGGATGTTCCCTTTTTTGTATGAAGGATGTTCCCTGACATATATCCACAAGTCTACCGAATCTTGTAAATGAAGAGAATGTCTCCTCTCCCTATACTCTAAATATAAGGTTACCTATAACTATCGGGTGCCCCTTCCCCCCGCTTTTGACCATCTTCTATAACTATGGGGTCCCCCTTCCCCCCTCTTTTGACGCTTTGTAGTCTTTCGCTTACTTAATTCATTTCTTTGTTTAATCTTCAAAAAAAAGAACTTGACTTAAGACGGAGGGAGCGAGGCTTTTAAAAGCGAAAGCATGACAAATTCAAAAATTTCTATGCTATCCATGTCCACGTCTCCTAGATGCATTTTTTTTTTAAATATAAAGGAAGTTCGGCATTAGCCTACTCTCTCGGACTTGAATTAAATAAAGAAAAGTACAAGAGAAGGGGACTAGTGCCCATGGGACCCCCCAAGGATCGTTAATTGTAAGAAATCCCCCCCCCTTCAGGCATCATCAAGTACTCCTTTTGATCAATAACAAGCTTAAACCCAAATGGACCCCACATGAGGGTGATGAGAGGGTGATTAACCTTCTCTGTAATGCCATCTAGGCTCTGAAAAAGCTTCCCCTGCTTTCTGGGATTTGGGGGTATCCTAGATGCATTGGTTCATCACTATTTGGGTATATTTATATTGTTCAGGAAGCGCCAAGTACATTTTTGTTCTTTCTTCATTTTTCGAGTTTTGTGTTCGAATAGTTACAGAATATGTTTATGGAAGCTCCACAAGTGGCTTATTAGCTTGGATAAACACAACGTATTTCTGCTCATTAGTTTGGATGAGCAAAACGTATTTCGTTACTCTAGTTGAGTAGTGATTTGTTTTCTTTCACAATTATCATCAACTCATAAGTTTCCAAGTGCATGTTTACAAACAGAAAGGCTAGATGCTAAATTCTCTACAGGTGACAAGTTGTCACAAGTTAGTGGTCAAGATGCTAAATTCTCTATAGGTGAAAAGTTGTCACAAGTTAGTGGTCAAGGTCTATGCATAAGGAATTGGAATATATTCTAAGTACTTATAATCTCCATATACTATTAGGCGTTGGAGGGATTCCTAGAGTATGCCCAAGGCAAGGAATGTTATTTCTTGATTTAAATGCTAGATAAAAAGGAGAGAGAATATTGGTCCACTCTACTTCAAAGTATATATTGTTTCATGTTGGTGCATATGGAAAGTCTAAATGCTTGAACATGAGCTCAAGACTTCATTGAACTTTAAGATTAGTCCTAAGAATGTAGACATCTGATTGTTCAAAAGGTTTAACTAGGATGTTACTTTCCTCAAAAGAAAAAAAAGTAACCCAAGAAAATCTCCTGGACATATGGAGAGACAAATCCCACCATTCTTTTGAACTCATAATTTCAAAGAAACTCCTAAAAGCATGGAAGAATTTTAGGTGGATCTAGTTAACAATTACTTTTGAAAACGAGCACAAATATATTGTCTACTTGGTCATGGGATATCATTAGTAGATAAAAATTTACTGGAGTTCAAATTGTGCTTAACTTGAAGCTCTTGGAGTCGTCCAACACGTCTATCTATCATACATTACTTAGCATTTTACATCAAGTTTCATCATCTACATTGCTCACTGTTCATTCTTGTAGTACACTTCTTTGAGTCTATCAACGTCTCTTAATTATTGAAGTGTGTTTATATTCTCTTTGTCTTTTCTATTGATTATATCATGAAGAAAAGACATTTTTAAGTTTACATACAAATTCTTGTAGTAATTGTAGTTGTGCGCACAAGGATATGGTCATATGTCTATGATTGTGTATCGAAATCATCTTGATGAAATGTTGGGATCACCTTCGTGACTTCTTATACATATTTCTCTTATTAGAGCCACTCTAAATTCTTGAAATAACTTGTGTTAGATCAATCATCATCGTATTCAACTATCTACAAAAGGATTTTGATCAATCGCTAGTAGGTTGTGAGTGAATCTCTCAATGCTTTATTCCATAAATACAAGGTCTGCTCTACATATCCACTATTTAGAAGTTATCTATTTTAACATAAACTACTGAGATTTATGTTCCAAGATACCATAGGGATATTATTGCATATATTGGAGGCTTAAGAAGTTCACTGAAGTTTCCAATTGAAACGTCGTCTAGAGTAGGTTTCTATTGTAAGCCTCTCTTTTTTGCATATTTCCATCACTACTCACACTGGTGTCCAAGGAAATTCATAATCTTGAAACTATGGGTAATGTATACCCTTCTTCAATTGACAAATTGGAGCAAATAATATGCTTAACATGGTCTATAAATTTGGAGATTTACTTGCAAGGAAGGAAACTCTATGGATACATCTTTAGCGATGAGTTGATACCTATACTCATAACCAAAGGACAACCAACTAAAAGAGGAGCAATAAAAGGTAAAATACATGGTGTGCAAAGCATGGTTTGGCAAGCTTATACATTATGAATTTTATCTCTAATTTCTCATTTAATCATGGTAGGAGTTGTAAGACATCACTTGAGACCTAGAATTCTTTCAAAGCATTCTTAGCTTCAAACACCAAGTCTAGGAAGAACCAATTGTCAATGGACTTCATATCACTCAAAATGAATCCCAAGAAAGCATCACCCAATTTGTCACCAAGACGAGTGAAATCTTAGATGAATTAAGGAGCACTAGAGACATTATAGACAAAGAACAAATTGTGAGGAAAGTCATCAATGCAATCAAGGGTGATGCAAAATGGGAAGCATTCCTCACTTCCATGAACTTGTACATGGATATGGAGGTGTGTTGTTATAAGGGTTGCCCATAATTTTTCTCATGCTATGGCATCCTTTAGCCCTCATAAAAAAACCCTCTTTTTGTAATTACGAGATGTCCATATGAACACTCCCCTAAACCCCTTTTTGATATTTCCTTTAGTCTATGGTATTGAAGCCCTCTCCATAAAACCCCTTTTTTGCACAAATTCGAATTCCCACGTAGAGTTTTCCCACGCGCTCATTTCTTTAGAATGGTTGTTAGAGAATATCTACAAAGATTTAGAGAGAGATGAGCATGTGCTCCTCTTTGACTACTCAAAAAGAGCACATGGGAGAATGTGTTGAGCCTATAAATAGGGGCTCATTTCTTGTAGAAGGGGGGTCCCTTGGCCATGGCCTTGGCGTCCATTTTGTTAATGGAAGAAGGTGTCATTTGTTACTCTCTTTCTTCCTTGTGTGCAAGGCGATGATCTATGTGTGTGGACTTGCATTTGGAGTTGGCTTGTGTGTGAGCATTGCTCTCCCTTGCTCCTTTTTGACATTGGCCATGGTGCCATTGTTCATGGGCATGGGTGTGGATGCGTTGCTTGCACTTCTTGCAACTTCACTTGGAGAAGCTTCTCACTTCCATGTGAGGGAGTTAGGGTCTATTGTTCCCCTTTTCTCAACAATTTGGCACCGTTGCCGGGGACGTCGATCTTTAGCCATTGGTTTTTCCAAGTTTGCATGTCCATACTTCGTGAGATGCACCTTGGCACTTGGCGGAGGATGAAACGTGTGGCCTTCTGTTGGCCTAGGGTACCTCTCTTCTTTTAATTTTTGAGTAGTTCATTTTTTGTTTGTTGCATAAAAAACACCCCCTAACCCTCTTCTCTCTCTCTCTCTTTCTCTCTCATATACACACTCCCACACATTCACACAATGGGCATGACTATCCACCTCTGTCACCTCTGTTGTAGTGATTTCCTTGGAAAGTGGGATGGGTAGTGCTTCCTCTCTTTTCCTTCCCTCTCTTCATTTTTAGTGAAAAAAAAAATATTGGAGTTTTTTTTTTATTACCCACGAGTTGGCTTTCTCCTTCATCCATATGATAAATTGTTGGCTTGATAAATCCTTGAAGGCCTTTATTACTTCCCTCTCTTTTTGTGTATGTGCTGGAGTGTAACGCATGGGGCGTGGGTGGGTGATAACCTCCCTCTCCATTGATTGGATTGCCTTAATTCATGTGATCATAGGAACATACGTTAGGTGAGAGAAGTTAACTCGCCAGTTGCGCTCTCTCTCTCCCTTTTCCTATCTCATGTCCAGGTCGTCTGCACTTTCTATTCATGTTGGACGGGTGGAGCTTCGTGCGAGCTCCCCCATTTTTGTAGATTTTCCACGGCGGGGTTGAGCTCGCTCCCCCAATATGTCTGTTCTTTGTATGGTGCTCAAGCCACCCATGCTCTGGGTTAGTCGATGCAACGTGTGCTCCTCTTCGTTCATCCTTATTGCCCATGGTCTGCGGAAACTGTGATCTTGGATGGCTGCTATATGAGGGTTCGTCGGTTCTGGCCTACCATCTGTCTTCTTCTTTGTGGGCAGTTTTGTGTGGCCATGCCTGCGCACCTTCCTTCTTGGCCCCGTTTGGTGACGGAATCCTTTCCCCCATATGGCTTCATCCTTACTTCGGCTAAGTCCTGCCATGACTGTGTCAGACGAAGTTGCGAAGCTGTGTGTCCCTCTGCCTTTTCGAGGCCGTCAGCACTCATGTTGGGGGGATTCTCTACGTCATGCACCTATTTATCAGGAAGATATTCCATCTGTATTCAATATGTATATGGACTCTTGTTTGGTTGCCTTTCCTCTGCCTTTTTTCTGCTAGTTTCGGCCAAGCGCTACAATGAAAAGGGATGATATTGTTGATTTGCTGATGATCTCTTGCCTCAACTGCAATTGGGGGGAGCAGTCATCGCTGATCATGGCCATGAAGGTCGATTTTTGTTGATATCTATTTAGAATGGAATTCTATCACAGATTTGTAGTCATTGTAGCTGATCTTTGAGATCCCAGTAAAGGTCTCATTTCAACGCAGAAAAGGTGTCTTTTGAAGATGTTTGTGTGCTCGTTCTGTAACACCTCTGTAAACACTCACCACTATAGTAGCTTTCCTTGTTGCACTCCATTGAGACATGCAAACTTCTTTTTGTGGCGTTAAGTTTATTACAAGAACTTTTGCTTTTCAATGAAGGAACATGTTTTCAGGTTTCGCATATCCACCCTAGTCGACCCTACTCAGTTCGCAATATGCTTGTCCATGGTCTTATGTCCTTCGTCTTGTTTTACCACGCTTTGTTGAAATCTTTTCTTCAAAGGGATATCCAGAGGACCATTGGGATCTCAGCACTATGTGGATCATTTAAATAACTAAACACTGTTGTATATACCTCACAAAATAAATATGGACTCATCATGGATGTTCTTGCTTGGAATGTTTTCTAGTTTCTTCTTCTAGTCGGTCCTTGGTGCTTGCATTGATGTCATCATACACTCCTTTCAATTCCCCCTTAAGGATCCCTTTCTTGAAATCATAAGCAGATATACCATGTTGACATGAGACGTGCAAGCTCGGTCTAGCATCCATTTTGTTTGTTGAAGATGGACATTTATGAGGTGGTTTACATGCTTTCTAATGTTTCTAGAAAAATGCTTTTGAGGTTTATGAGTTCTTCGTACTAGATACTTTGTTATTGATAACCAAGATTTGAAAACAATAATCTTGTTCTCAAGAGTCTCAACTCTATATCGATGGACTTTGCTATACAATATCATCCACAGATCAGGGACTCTTCCGTTTATGATGAATCTCCCATATTGCATACGGTTTGCATACAGAATTACTCTCCTTGTAACACGTAGAACAGTGCATCATTTGTTTGAGGTGTGCATCATTTTCTTGTTCTAGAATCCGAAAATGGACTTATAGCTGTCATAAATACTATGATGGTTACTATTCATATCTTGGTATCCCAAAATTGTGGTGGGAAAGTGTGTGACTATATTACTCTGATCTAATGAGGTTTTCTCATGGTTCTACATGTCAAATTTTTTGCACAAGTGCAATTTTAAAAGATGGTATGCTTCTAACAAAACCATAGAATTTTCAATACCTTTGTTGTCTAATCTAAGCTACAGGTTTACCCTTTGTCCAACACATGGAACATGGTGTCAACTCTTCGAAATTCTTGTGAGGGTAAGGGTTGCTCTTCTAAAAATATTGGATGAGTTTTTGGGGTTGCTCACAGGTTCGGGGTACATGGATATTGGTTTTTGATTGACCCACATGAGAATGGTTCGGAACTCCCAACTACACATGAAAGGTATCTACAGTAAGTTGATACGTGGTTAATCTTGGAGAAATCTATAGGATTGGGGGCTTGGGAATTGCACATTTTCTTCTCTTTTGTGGTTTTGATGATCTGCTCCCATGTTTTATCACAGTCATAGGAATGCTTCACCTTGTAGGGCACTCACCCGTCATGCCTTCAATATATAAATCAAACCGTCTACTCTTTTGCTACTCCTTGCAATCAGAAACTATATAGGGTAGGCCAATCAGGATGCACACGTATAGATACTCAAAGCATTAATGAATCCATTGACATTGATCTTAGTTTATGACTAGTGTCTACTTGTTGGTGATGTGCCATTTGCATGTATCCTCACTTTGTGACACAAGCAGTGAGAAAGCTTCTACCACATGATACTCTCTCTATGTCTCATTCTGATCAAGTATACTCATCGGCTTGAGATGCCCATGCAATTTACGGTTACATGTTTTGTGAGTTCTTGGGCAACTTGTGCTCTAGCTCATTGTTTGCCAAAACAACTTGAGGTCCGTTGACATTAAACTAGGGCAGAATGGGCATAATGTGCTAGTTGCTAGATGTCTATTGATTAACCTGTATATGTAGTTATATGCCTGGCTTGATATAATCACTTGTACTTTTTATACTTGATGTATCATTTGGTAAGAATGTTGTGATGGCCAGAGGATAGTGAAAGGGTCTATACCTCTTACCATCAATTGGGGTCCAGGGCTGTGATCAATGCTATATAGATTGAATGACCTTTTCAGGTACATTGTAGGTGCACAAGGACATGGGTTGTAACAAGTTATTACTAGTTTGATTGTGCTTGTCATTGATAGGGGTTTTGTTGCCTGAACGTGGTTGGCTGCACACTTTGAAAAGAACATTGTGTTTACACTGATTGAGGGAAGGAATGCACATTTATTTTTCGATATGATTACACATTGTTTGTCTGACAAGTCACTTGGTTCCTCACATTGCCCCTATGTTCATAAGCAATCAAAACACACCAAATGAATGAGAATGTTTGTTGCATATGTATGCACAATCAATAGTCTGCATCTTCTAGATTTTCCCTGAAAAATTGTCACACATGCACCATGTATTATGTTTGCAATACGCTTTTAAGATGAAGGATCGCTTTGTGACAACTTGCAAATACTAAAGATTCATTTTGGTCTCCTGTCTGCTTGAAGATTAATTGGCTTTACTTTTGTTGACTGCCCATGATTGTGAGATTGCAACTCTCTTTGCTACGTGGAACTTGTCACATATAAGGCCCAATATAGTCACTCTCCATGAACAAAATAATGCCTTCTCTCATGAACCTCCAAGTTAGATTGAGATGACTACTCACTTTTGGGTTTTGCAATTGAAAGTATTCATGACTATGACTAGAGGTTTTTCTAGGTTTGGATGTCCAAGATTGGATCTTTCCCCTTGGGGAAAACTTAATTCTGGTGATCAAGAATCCTTGAATGCACTTCATGGCTTGGTGGGAAGGTTCAAGTATCTATTCTCTTGAAGGGCATGTGCATTTGTTGTCTTTTGCAGGTCATGGACTCTGGACTTTCATCTATGAGCAAAGTATGACCTTCACTATGGTATTGTGCAAAGGGGAAAATCGGATGCATATGTTAATGACAGGCTTTGCGATTCTCTTTAATTTGCTTGATGTTTGTTTCAAGTACCATTCGTGCTTTTTGATAACTCTTGGAGTTGCAAGTTTTGAAGCCTCACCTAGGAGTGATGCACATGTTGGTTTGAAGATTACTGACTCCTTTAACCACCTCATATCTGTGCATTTATCAGATACTTGATCTTTTGCTTGATGGAAAGCCTGCAAGTTTAAAGGAAAGAGGACGGTGCTTCTTGGGGTTATGAAATTTCTATTGCATGCTGGGCATAATCATTGGAAATGAATAAATTGCTTATATGTTTGTGTGTTACAAAAGTCACAATGGTATGAATGTTGGTTGATGTTCTGTGTCCATTGGCCCACTAACAGAAATCGGGTTCAAGTCTGCACAAACTCTTGCTACATGCTAATGCATCTCTTGGCTCTACTCTTTATTAATGCATATAGCGGATCCTAGTACAATTCTTGGGTTTGATGCATAATACTTCAAAATGTTCTTAATGATGTGAGCATGTATTCTTTAAGGGATATTTGGAGGAGAACATGCACATAGGGGGTTGAAATTCTTGGACCTGAACTAAATTAAGTGTGAAGTCATACATGAGTGATTGTTTTTTGCTAGGGAAGTAACTCTCTAGTTTGACATTCCTCATTTAAGGCTTAAACTCATTGCAGGCCAACACACTTAAAACTTCAGCATTAATCCTTCTAACCTCCTATGGATGTTTTGCTACTATGCTTTGCAGGAATAGTGTTGGATAAGTTGTTTGAATCTCATGAATGCTTGCAAAATGATAGGACTCATCATGTTGCACTTTTGTCTATTCATTTTATGAGCACATAACACTCATGTTAAATTGCAAGCTTGATTGACTAGGAGCATAGTGTAAATGAGGGCAGGAACATAAGTTAATCATGAAACCACATTCATCTCATGCTAGACAATGCCATACATCACACTCACTTGGAGATAACATCTTTTGGCATCATTTTTTGGATTGCAGAGATAAGAAGAGTTTCAGGAGCTCTTCTCATTAGAAGAGCAAGTCCTAAGTGAAAGATGTTCTTGAAGTGGAAACTAAACATGGAATTATATTTTGTGGCTGCTTCTTTTCAAATTCAGTCTACTTGTTGTGTATGTTTAAATCTCAGGTATGGGAGCTTTGAGAGAAGGCACATTGGATGGAGGCTGGGTTGATTGCCCCCCAAGGGGATTGTGTTGCTCAGCATTACAGGCCTGAAAGACTTAAAGACTTACAAATTTGGATGGAGGCTCGGCTGACTACCCCCCAAGGGGATTGTGTTGCTCAGCATTGCTCGATTGAAGATTTGAAGGCAGACGGCTTGCTGATTCAAAAGATTTTGCAGCTTTGCAAATTCAGATTGGAACTCTTGCATATTTGAAGTGTTCAAGACTCCAAACTTGGCCTAGTTCGGCACTATATGTCTCTCATTTCTTAGCTTTGTCGAGGATGACAAAGTCTAGGAGGGGGAGGAGTATTGTTATAAGGGTTTCCCATAACTTTTCTCATGCTATGGCATCCTTTAGCCCTCATAAAAAAACCCTCTTTTTGTAATTAGGAGATGTCCATATGAACACTCCCCTAAACCCCTTTTTGATATTTCCTTTAGTCTATGGTATTGAAGCCTTCTCCATAAAACCCCTTTTTTGCACAAATTCAAATTCCCACGTAGATTTTTCCCACCTGCTCATTTCTTTAGAATGGTTGTTAGAGAATATCTACAAAGATTTAGAGAGAGATGAGCATGTGCTCCTTTTTGACTAGTCAAAAAGAGCACATGAGAGAATGTGTTGAGCCTATAAATAGAGGCTCATTTCTTGTAAAAGGGGGGTCCCTTGGCCATGGCCTTGACCTCCATTTTGTTAATGGAAGAAGCTGTCATTTGTTACTCTCTTTCTTCCTTGTGTGCAAGGCGATGATCTATGTGTGTGGACTTGCATTTGGAGTTGGCTTGTGTGTGAGCATTGCTCTCCCTTGCTCCTTTTTGACATTGGCCATGGTGCCATTGTTCATGGGCATGGGTGTGGATGCGTTGCTTGCACTTCTTGCAACTTCACTTGGAGAAGCTTCTCACTTCCATGTGAGGCGGTTAGGGTCTGTTGTTCCCCTTTTCTCAACAAGGTGCCAAAATTCAGCACATGCATGGGACAACCTCTTTGTAGGTAGAGGTAGAAGCTCAAGAGGAAAAGGTAGAGGAGATAGACAAGGTATAGAAAGATATCAAAGCGCCTAACCTTGTGCCATATGCAGATTAAGAAACCACATTATATAGCATTGTTATTAGAATCCAAGGTACTAGAGAGGAAGAGGATACAAGAGAGATGGATATAGAGATCCAAGAGGTGGATACAACAATTCATATGGATGCAACAACAAGTATAAGAATGACTATCAAGGAGGCTAAAAAGGAGGAAGAGACTGAAACAACTACACTGGTGATCAATCCCAAGAGTATTCACTCTTGCTCATGAACATGAAAATGAAAGAAGATAAATTAGACGAATATGTGTTCTACATTGACTCTAGAAGCTCAAACTATGTAGGAGGGAATGTAGCATTGATTTCTATCTTTGAAGATCCAAAGAATAAGCATGAGGTCCAAACAGTAGATGACACAAGGCACCCTGTGGAGAAGATTGGAAATGTAAATATTTCAAATGTTAATATGAACATATTGAGCAATCTTCTCTATGTACCTAGTATTACTAAGCAACTAATAAGTGTAGGTTACAGCATGGAGCCTTTCTAGAGGATCCATATCAAGGTTTGAAGAGGATGTCCAAAGGAGAAAAAGAGGTGGAATGTTCACCTTTGAACTCCAAGAAAATAGAAACATAGCATTGTTCATTTATGATTCTCAAACCCTATCAGAGTTAGCGGTTTGGTGTAAAATATTGGTTTAGATTAGAGAAAGAACCCTTAAGAAAATAAATAGAGATCATAGTGTGGTTGGAGTATGTATTATTTCAAATTAACATATGATTTACAAGTGCATTTTGCATGACAATTTGGAAAATCAATTAAGAAAACATTCATTAAGAGATATTCTACAGCTTCTCCACGATGATGTTAGGGACCAAGAAAAGATCCATCCATCTCTGGGTCAAGGTACCATGTGTCTTTCATAGATGATTCTATCAAATGGACCATACTTCATTTCATGAAGCATAAAGATGAAGTGTTTTCACAGTTCAAAAAGTATCTAGATTTATTTGAAAATACAGGTAGAATCCTAAAAAGGATAAGGTGTTATGGAGGGGGAGAAAACGTCTCCCATGATTTTGAGTCCTACTTTGCAAGAAAGGGAATCAAGATAGAAATAACCACCAAATATCCACATGAGAAGAATGGAGCAGCCGAGGGAGAAATAGAACCATTGTGTAAGTAGGAAGTTCTATGTTGAATGATAAGAAACTACCAAGTCACCTATGGGCAGAGGTAGTATCCACTACCACCTACCTCATAAATAGGTTTCCCTCAAAGTCTTTGGATGGTATTGTCAAGAGAGATGATAAAGGAAGAAATATTTCACACAAGCTCAACATCATATCTTGCGATAAGCATCTTTCAAAACTTCTTTAGCTTCTCTACTCCAAGTGCTTTAGTGAAAAGATTATCAGACTTCCATATCTCCTCACATAAACAAGATCAATATCACTTTCTATATAGATTAGATCCCAATTGTAAAGCATCGATGCTCCTTTGCAGAGTTCTTCAGAACTCTTCTTCAGGGTTCAATGGGTCATGATCACAATGAGGTTAAATGCACTAGGAGAGATTATACATTCTAAATCAAAATGAAATTTTATATATTTGAATCATGTTTTGACATTTCCCTATTGATGCCTAATGGATAACCTAATGCTTAAGGACTAAAAGAGTAAATAAGGAAATTTTTCAGCACCAGCATTTGTAGAGAATAGATAAGAAATAGATTTAGTCTAGAGTTTATTATGATCTGATTACAAATACAAGAGCAGAGTGCAAAAGTATAACGGACAACACCTGCATTCTAGCATGATAGCAGTATAGATTAGCTAAAATTCCATAGAGATTTCTACCTTTCAAGTAATAGTGCATTTTGATTTTCCATGCATAATAGTAGTTCCTATCAGGCTTTTCAATCATTGATGGAAAACCATCACCCATCTTGATCTAGCTCTAATACCACTATGAATACTTGGAGAAGCTTGAGTAGTCAAAATCTGTGCTTCAAAATGTTGAAGTCTTGTCCAGCTAACTAGCACACGACCTATGTTTTGGCTTTTGGAGGCTGTAATATACTATATCATCTTCAAGTGGATGCAATAAAACAACCTATGTTCTTTGGAAGATCAATGCAAAAACATGGATAAAAAAGAGAGAGTTTTACACATATGCTACTTGAACAAACTTGTTATTTATGAATGAATCATGGAACTTCTAAAGCTTATTTCTCCTAGTCTGGTTACAATTGACCAAATTCCTTTTAGTGAATGATGAATTATAGGTTTAAGTAGCTATAATATACAAGAACCAAATTTATAACTAATCTATGCTCCAATTATAGTCTTAGCATTGATAGATGGTCATCCAGAGTTTTTAGGGATGTGTGGAGATAGACCCTAAGACAAAAAGCGGAACCCTATTTCTCATGATCTACTAAAGAAAATGATACAAAAACTTGTATACATTGATAAGAAACTCATTCCTTTCACATTTTCCCTTACTTATAAGCAGTGAATGTCTAATGAGTGAGCACAAGCCTCTACACATTGCTAGATCTTGGAGAAGGTGATACAGGGAACACAAGAAGAGCAAATTGAAGAAAAAAATGAATGTATATTGATCTAACCTTAATGTAAAAGTGTTTTTGAGTCGTTAGATAGACTCCTTGTGAATTCCATGACTCATTTACAAATTATTTGAATTCAAGTTAGCTTCATCATTAGTTCTTGTGATTGAATATCACTTTTCCTATAATCCAGGAAAGTGAGAATCTAAAATTCAATCTTGATTCGGTTGTTGATTTTAACCAAACTCAAAACTTTATGGTATTTGAGTATTTCTTAGCAAGAATAATAATCAAGGTTCCATAAAATCTTATCAAAGTTTGAAAATCATGCCAAATACAAAAAAAATCTATGCTTTTCTTCAAACAATGTCTTGATCTAGAACAAGCTTCCTTCAGGCATGGTACATGCTTGAATTTGCTCATATCCCATAAGATTTGAGGCCCTTCTCAAGTTCTTAGATTGATGAAAGATAAGATTGACATAGAAAATTTAGAATGATCTTCAACATCCTATTCTAATCAATGATTTACTATGCTAAAGATTTGTAGTACGTAAACAAAGTGAATATAAGGAATGTGGGAAGGAGAATGATAGTATATGATTATGTAGGGGTTTTTCTTGAACGTATGATACATTCCATGGAGAATCTCTACTGAAGATATGACTTGTTTTAGTCTTCATTAATGACTAGATATTCTACAATATGAAAAAAACATTTGGACTAATCCTTATGTGTACATTGGGAATGAGTAAAAGATATTCAAATTGATTTTGATGATTGTAAGAAATTTGTAAAGGAGCATATTCTTGATTGTGAGAATATTTTAGAAAGGTATGAAAAAGTAATTTCGACTTTTTCTAGAGAGAAATTCATAGTGGAGTGAATGAAGTGGTCATTGTTGGTCATACGTGTGGATGTTATGGATGTGGTCCATACCTTCATAGAGTTGATTGGATAAGAAAGTTACTCAATGCCTGTAAAAATATAAGTGAATTCGGATTCTTTAATTTTCCCAAGTTTCTAATTTTTTGTAACAACTATTAAGAAAGGGTCATTTTTTTGTGACTAAAAAACATAGTGAAGAAATTCAAACACTGTAAGGTCTTCTCATTCATGCTTGTGTACCAAAAAATGTGGAAAGCATATAATTTGAATAATAGTTTTGAATCTAGTGGGGATAGGATGTGCTATTGAAAAACAAGGGAGAATGTTAATCCACAAAGAGTTGTAGAATCTATTAAGAAAGTGCAAAATCCATTTATTCTAGAAATTCATTATTTATTATTTTATTCTCACAAAAGAGTTTTATGCACATAGGAGACGATTAAATAGAGATATGATCGGCCAAAAATGTATGCTCATTTCTGTAACTATGCTGAATTCTGTAAAGTGTATCAATAGCATTGTTTTGTTAAGCATTCACAGTAAATGGGTGTTTCATCTAGTCACAATGCCTTTAGGCATCCAAAACTATTAGGAAAATCAAACTCGAACTTGCATGGACCTTTTAGATTAAGGAGTGATTAAGAATGGACCAATGAGAAGAGGGTGGTTTTAATGGTCTAGTCCTTTATCACATAGGCTAGGCATAAGGTTAACTTTATGTTGTCAAAGAGAACAAAACCATCTCCAAGAAGTGGTTTTGATTATTTTAATGTTTTTTTAATGGTTTTAATAGCATGCCAAATGCATTGACCCTTGGAATGGATCAAAGATCCCAAGGATGCGATTAAATGGCGAAAGGCAAGACATCCATGTATTTGGGCCCTTGGATTAGGAAGATACTCAATGGTTGGGATTCCATCTAGCTTAAAAAAATCCACCTTTTTGCTATGGTCATTCCATTAGAAATTAAATCAACGAGAGATATTCTTTCTGTAAAAGCAAAGGAACGTTCATTTATAACCATCTAATGAATCATACATCTAAGGGCCAATTCGAATGAGCACATTTCATTGGATGAGCTTCTCATGTGATGGTTCACGATGTTTTCTAGTAACTTGTAAAGGCATTTTAAGGTGCATGTTTTCTAGTCACTTGTAAAGGCATTTTAAGGTACAATTCTTCAATAGCCATAAAATCTTCCGTTTTTGCTTTAGGGGAATTGTTTGAGATCCAACGACATAACATGTTTCATGCCTAAAGATTTATATTGTTTGAAGCCTATATTTCCTATTGAATTGCACGTTATTTCATGGACTCAAGAAGCTAAATTTTTCACAAGGAACGACTATAACTTAGATCGCATTCAATGGAGCATGGGAAAGAGAATTTGGAAGAAGAAATGGAAAAATTAAGAGCCTTTAGACTCAAGAGTAAAGTGTATTTTCACAAGAAACATCCATTGAGAATGAAGACAATTCAAATCAAGGATAGGATGCTTGTGTACGGTAGCACATATGATACACAATATTATGCACTGAAGAATTTAATGAAGCAAAGGTTTGAGCCTTATATTATTCACAAAGTCTATAATAATGGTACATATGTTTCTAAAGAGCTTTAAAATATTTGTCTTAAGATTTATTTAGGAATCAATAGGATCAAAATTTTGGAACGATCGAACAAAGAGGAGTATATCAATGATGGGGCATTGGATGAAGATGTAGATGTTGAGCAGGAAAGCCAAGATGAGAGTGCTTCATAAGGATAATGTGTATACCTTTTTTCTTTTTGCACATGTTGAGATTATTTGCGCTTCAAGTATGTGCGGTTGGAGTTTCTATTGCACATGAATTTACATACTATTAATGACAACTACACATCAAATATCATACTAAGACCACGATTTGATTTTTATAGTGAATAAGCTTCATTATTGAAAGCAAATTCCTTTCCTATGCACCAATTTGATTCATATCCTATAAAGTATGCCTGTGCTAGGGCCAAAGCACATGGACATGCATAGGACACAACTTTCACATTTGCCCATGCACTTGTTTCTGCTCACCACACTTGAAATTGTAAAGATTTTGTAAAACAATGAAGGTATGATATTCCTTGGTGCACCCGGAGGAAGCATAGGTCTAGACATAGAGGATGTCACAAAGATAGCATTCAAATTTATTGATGGAAATTTTTGAATATTTAATGGAAAAGTGGACATAAGTTTGTGAACCTTTTAATTTGAGGAAGCGTGGAGAAAAGATTGGGCACAAATTATTGGATAAATATTATCTTTGAAGATTTCAATCATGGGTGCAACTATGTAGAGTGAAGAAGAACTAGTACCTATATATGAGTCAATGATACATGTTTAAGGAGGAGGAACACCAGAAGATGTAGAGATGGCATACTTACAACAAGATGCAGAAAAAGATTTCTCAATGGTAGAGATGGAAGTAATGATGTACAAACTAGGTGTTTCTTTTCAATTTGTTGTTTTAAAAAATAAACAACCTATGGCGCGTGAAGGGAAGGGAGGGGGGGATCTTCTACCCTAAGCATTCTAGAGAGGTTTATCAAATGTGGCCACTCATCTTGCCTTCCAAATCTCCGAGAGTACTTTGCTTCTTACAACATTCCATAGAGGCATGGAGCAGCTGATTGCTTCCTCTAGCAATGCTTGCTTCCAGTTGAACAGATATGGCAGCATGAAAATCCGAAGAAGGCTATAACATGCCAACAAACTCCTAGGACATGAAAATAAAAGGTGACCGAAATCCACCATCCATAATGTCCTCCATGCACCACCTATTAGACAAGAATTCCACCATCTTGAAATTACCACAAAGGACGATATTGGAAGGCAATCCTTTTAGACTCCATCCTTTTAGACAAGACCTCCCACCATGTTGAAATTACAAAAAGGACGATATTCGAAGGAAAGGAGTCCAGAGATTTCCAAGACTTTGTTCTCTCCAAGTCGTGATTTGCGGTGTTCTGAAAAGTGATGCTAAACGGATATGAAGTTCCATAGAAAGTAGCAATCAATCCATGAGACGGATCCACTGAGGTCTCCAAAAGAAAAAAGAGGACCAAAGGTCTTGAAATCAATCATGGCATTGCCACTCCCCTTGGGGTGGGAGGTGGAGAGTCAATTGTGAAGAGATGAAATGCTTCTCTGATAGCTTTGACGTTATCAAACTTATTCACAAAAAACGAAACAGAAATAGAACCTAAAATTGGTGCCCATTTACAATGTTACAAACAGCTTTGACTCGTTGAAGAAAGATGGAGTAGCAGAATGAATTGTATGTTTTGAAACACCTTGATGGAGGGCAAACAAGACGTTATACATTCATATTAGTATGTGAATTATTAATTCCTTTTTCTTCGCAAGGCTCACTTTAAATTGAACAAGGGATACAAAATACAAGAATGTTGGAAAGGATTAAAATGGAAGTTTAAAATCTTTCATCCCGTTCATGGGGAAACCCACATGTTTTTCAATTTGTTGTTTTCTAGAATGAACAGCCCATGTTGCCTAACTAGGGGGTTGGGTTGGGGGGGGGGGGATGGAGGCATGTTGTGGCTACAATCTCTTCTTAGGAACTAGGCGTTTTTCAATCTAGCACCCTCTAGGAAGCTTATGGAAGTCTCCATATATCTCGACACTATCCGAACTCATATTTTGGCTACCAAATCCAATGTACACGAGTACATGTGTGCCTCTAATTACATGATCAATTTTATCATTAATGATGTAATTCTTTATCTTTAGTTATTTAGATTATGATATTGATCATAGCTATTCATGTGTCATAAGAGTCCATGAGGACCTTAAGCCGGAGCGATTCTTCAAGAAGAAAACAAAAATATTCTAAGGAATGTTTATTTGATGATAATGATGGCATGAAGTGTTTTATTGAGGACTAGTACAAAAACGCTAGTGGAAGTGGTATTTCTAACAATGAGAAATAACTTTGGAGAAGAATCTTTAAAGCATATCTATGAAGGAATTTAGTTGACAAGATTAAGTGTAGGCTTACAAGTTCTCATTAGGCAAGATTATTTTGGATGAAATGATGTATCAATTTCATAAACTTGAGGTGAAAATATAAAAATATCTTCCCTATATTGTAAACATTTCTTTCACGAAGAATTACTTATTGAATAATCTTGTAGGGTGCTATGTTAGAAGTTCTTAAACAAAAAATACTTTTCTTACACCATGTGAGATGAAGAAGATGAAAAGTATATCACAAAGATAAATCTCAAAGTAAAGAACCTCAATGGCTTCCTTATAAAGATAAAAAATCCAAAGTCACAAGAAAGGCATTTAAACATTTTCACAAGAAAAACACGGAAAGTTTAATGGTATAATGAGAATCATCGCAGATGATCTAGCATTTGAGCATATTTATTGTCCATGGAAAGAGTTTTTAAATGAATAAACTAACATCTAGCATTTGAGCATATTTATTGTCCATGGAAAGAGTTTTTAAATGAATAAACTAATTTGAAGCACGGTATTCTAATGGATGGACTAAATCTAGCTTTTACGAATTTACGTAAATATACTACGCAGCCAATGGTACTTATTCACTATACTCTACCTTCATATCTCACCATCAAGAAATATTATTTCATCTCTTTACTTATAGCATTTGAATGTATATTTGAATGCTCTTATTGATTATGTTCAAGAATTATGTAGAGGGATTGACATCATCAACATGTCAAAAAGCATTGATAAGAGAGGTGTTGTGATTCATTGAATTCTAGCATGGAGAATACGTGAATCTATAGGATATAATTTCTATTCAATTAATGATGGAAATGAATTATCTCTTTATATATTTATATTGTTTGCTTTGAATTTAACATATCTATGATGGTTCCATATACGAATATGTACCAAAAACTACAAAATTTTTCCATAGCACAATGGTTGGCTAAGATCAACATAGAGTAAGAATCTCAAAAAAGAGATATATGTTTGACATAGATGCTTGTTACTTGATAATTAATATTTGCAAAAAGAAGGAGAGAAGTTGTACATTATGATGGAACCAATGAGACTAAGGGATTGCTATCTCATCGAATATTAAGTTGGTTTCGAATCTTCATTGATGATGATGATACCAATGTGCACATGTGAGGAAAGGGAAAATGTTTATCATAAGAGGGAGATAAGAAAGAGAGCTCACTCACACAATCTCACATTCAAAGGGAAACACACACACACACAGATTGAGGCAAGGAAGAATGATCTCTTTCTTATTCTTCTATTACATAAAAGGAATGTACAAGAATGACCTAAAACAAAAATACAACTAGTGCAATATATAAAGAATAGTACATAAGGAAAATCCTAATGTCCATGAATGAGTGAGCTCACAAGAAAACAATTAGGACATCACTCTCGGTAGATAAATCTAGTAAAGCTCAATGAAGTATCCCTGACATATATCGGTGTGAGAACTATACATGTTAGATAAATAAAAGAGTGACACGTGTCATCCTGGATCATCACATGTTGTGCTTGATATTTCAACTCTTCCCCTCAAGCTCAAAGTCATGTCCTCTAGTCCAAGCATTTTCCAAAACTTCTTCATCTTCTTTGCTCCTAGTGCTTTAGTAAAAATAGGAGCAACCTACTCATCTATCCTCACATAAACAAGATCAATATCACCTGCTTATACCTTCTCTTTAATAAAATGATAATATACCTTGATATGCTTTGTTCGAACACAAATAATAGAGTTCCATGGTAATTGTATGATGCTAAGATCATCACACTAGATGGTGATAGATTTTGCACTTCCACACCTAAATCTGCAAGTAGCATATCTAACTAGGATGCTTCACATGTGACCATTAAAACACATCTATACTCAGTCTTTGTACTCGACAAAGCAACTGTGGGTTGCTTCTTGCTGCTCCATGTAATAGCTCCACTTCCAAGTGAGAATAGAAAGCCACTAGTAGACCTTCTATCTAGAATACTACTAGCCGAATCTACATCGATGTATCCATGAACCTACAAATCTACACTAGCTTCATAAAACAATGCATAATCCAAAGTAGCCCTCACATAATGTAGAAGGCACTTAGAGCATCTAAATGCTGCTTCATGGGAACCTGCATAAATTGACTTTCAAGCCCAACATTGTAGCTTAGATCAGGCGTTGTAATTGTGGGATATATCAAACTTCCCACCCTGTACATAGTAGCATTTTGCAATGCTTCACCTAATCTAGTATCCAAGTTCAAATTCTAATATAATGGCATAGAAATTATCTTACAATCAGCCATACCATACTTTTGCAGCATAATCAAAGCATATTGCCTTTGCGACATCCATATACCTATTTTTGTATGTATAAACTCAATGCCCAAGAAAAGTGAAACACACCAAGATCGTTCATGTTAGATTCCTACATAAGGAGTTGTGTTTACCTATTTGATGCTTGCTTCATTGTCACCTCCTACAATCAAGTCATCAACAGAAGTAGCCACAATCCTGAGGCCATCATCACCCTTCCTTGCATATAATGAATGATCTACATGACACATAGAAAATCCAATGGTGGTTAGGTAGTCAACAATGCTTGCATGCCAAGCATCTGGGGCTTGTTAAAGTCCATACAAAGCCTTTTGAAACTTGCAAACATATTCTTGGTGCTTTGAATCTTCATATCCTTTTGGTTGGTCCATGTATACTTCTTCCAATAAGTCACCATGTAGGAACACATTCTTCACATCCATCTGATACAAAGTCCATCCTTTTGTTGTAGCTAATGCAACAAGTGTTCTGACAGTAGAGATTTTAGCTATAGGGCTGAACTCAATGTTTCCTCTTAATAAATGCCATATGTCTTTGCATATCCTTTTGCTACCAATCGTGCTTTTTACCTACTTATGCTACCATCAGTATTGTGGTTTGTTGATATATTTAGGTGGTGATGTGTGTGAACACACTAGGTCCATCGGGCACTTCTTTCCCTCTTTAGGAGGTTTTTTCCCTCTGCTTGTATATACGCCTATTGCCCTAATGGGCTACTTATCTTTGTACATTCTCTAGTAATACAATCAATATTGTGTGTTGTGTTCCAAGCTTCTTCTTCTTCCTTGATTCACATGCTTTCACAGACGTCTAACCCCAACAATTGGTATCAGAGCAGGTCATCACTTCATCTAGGGCGCTGTCGACACTCCTCTGCTTGCAGTCTCAGAATCGCATGAATTTTGGTGAGCATACTCAACGTGTTTTCGAGATCAAAACTGCTTCGCTCTATGGTGCCGAAATCCCGATACGAGCTCGTTTCAGCCTCCGAATGTACTATTGCAGTGCTTGTGAAGGCTATTTTGTCTTCTTGTGCCAAAGGTATATACTAGTTTCTGTTTGCCAGTATAAGCGTCTCAAAGTCTGCTACAGATCTAGCAGAATTTGTTTTGGTAGTTTTGTTCAACTTTTTGAGATATAGTCAATTTTTTGCATCAAGGTATTTTAGTCACTGGCCATGGCTGAAAGCAGTGATGTATTCCATATGTTGGCTGTTGAGGATAAGTTGGATGGTACCAACTACCCGTTATGGGCTTATATGATGCGACATGTGTTGGTTGCAAAAGGACTATGGAACATTGTGCAGGGTGTCAAAAAAAGTCCTATCACACCTGCAACTGTTACAACTACATGTACTGAAGCTGATGCAGAAGGTGTCGAAGATGATGATATTCTGCATATTCTTGTTCGAGCTACAGTTTTTGCTGCATCTACTGCAGAGCAGATTCGTTGGGATGGCAGAGATGCCCAGGCACATGCATTGATAGCTTTGTCTATCAAACGTGCCATTATTCCTCATATTCCCTCTTGCAGAACAGCTAAGGATGCTTGGGGTACACTTAACACATTGTACCAAGCTAGAAATGAGGCTCCTATTGGTTACCTCCCAAAACAGTTAGAGAGTGAGCACATGAATGAAGGTGATTCTATGGACAGTTTCCTAACAAAGATCAAAGACTTGAAGGAACAGTTGATTTCTACTGATGAGGTTATACCAAATAGCTCACTTGTGCAGACCGTTCTAAATGGTCTTCCTAATTCATATCAGAGTTTTGCTTCTACACTGTTGATGATGAAAGGCAATACAAATGCCTTGTCATTTGAAGAGTTAATCTCTGTTTTGTTGCAGGAAGATTAGTCTAGGTAGAGCAGGTCCATTATGCAAGTTGCAGATCAAGCTTTCCTAGCTAGTCAGAAGGGCAAAGGAAAATGGAGCTCTTCAACTAGTAAGCAGAAATCTGCTAATTGTGCATATTGGAAGAAGGAAGATAAAGATGAGAAGAAATATGAAAAGCAGAAATTGTTTTGTAAGTACTATAAAGGGAATGATCATATCATAAAGAACTATCCAAAACTGGCTGCTAAAGAGGCAAAGAAGAAAGAGGCTGAAATGGTTGTTGCAGAGGCCTCTATGCCAAAAACAGAGTCTGCTAATCTTGTGTTGGAAGAAGAATGGACGTTTACTACTGTCTGCAGTTTTGACCCATCTTCTCATGATCAGTGCATGTCTGCAGTAGACTCAAATGTTTGGTATTTTGACAGTGGGGCGACCAAACATATTACCTCGCAGCGCAGTTTCTTCTCTTTACTCGAGCCTGCCCCTACAGGGAATACTGTTACATGCGCCAACAACTCCTCTTATCTTGTTATGGGAGTTGGTAAGATCATTTTGACTACTGTTGATGGTAGTTCTTTCACTTTGTCAGATGCTTTATTTGTGTCAGGGATCAAGAAGAACCTGTTATTAGTTTCTGCATTAGCGAAGATTGGCTTCGTTGTGAAATTTGTTGATGACAGGTGTACAATTCATGATCTGTCAATTGGCGATGTGATTATTGCTTTTGGCATTTTATGTCGTGGGCTGTATAAGCTCATAGACTATGAAAGATCTGTAAATGATTTGGCATGTGCAGTAAATGATTCTCAGGCTATGTCAGATGCAAAGCTTTGGCATGCATGCTTTGGTCATTTGAAGTTTTGCTAGTTTGCTACGCCTACAGAAATCTGAAATGGTGTCCTCTTTGCCTAAACTTGAGGCACCTAGAAAACATGTTTGTGAAGGCTGTATTTTGGGCAAAATGCAACATTCTTCCTTTCCAAAAGATGGTTCAGTTCGGGCCACTCAGAAATTGCAGCTTGTACATAGTGATGTCTGTGGCCCTATGCCGACACCTTCTTTCGGGAATTATCTTTACTTTGTGACTTTCATCAATGATTTTTCCAGGCATGCATGGGTATATCTATTGAAGGCAAAATCCGAAGTGTTCATGTGCTTCAAACAGTTTTTGGTTTTGGCTGAAAATCTATCAGCATGTAAAATGGGCACCCTCCGTTCTGATCGAGGGGGGGAATATATGTCTTCTGATTTTAATGCATTTCTGGCTGAATGTGGGATAAAACACCAGTGTACAGTGCCATATCCACCTCCACAAAATGAAGTTGCTGAACGAAAGAATAGTTCACTCATGGAGATGGCGAGGTGTATGGTCAAGAGTCAGGCGTTACCACATAGTTTCTAGCTTGAGGCTGTCATGTGTGCAACATATGTACTGAACAGGTGTCCCACTAAAGCGCTACAGTCTATCACTCCATATGAGGCTTGGCATGATCGCAAGCTATCTATTGCACATTTGCATGTTTTTGGTTGTTTGGCATATGCATTAGTTCCTGAACAACATCCTAGAAAATTGGATGATAAAGCAGTAAAATGTATTTTTGTTGGGTACAGTTCTGAAAGTAAAGGCTACTGTCTCTATCATCCACAGACTAAATGCATTCTGGTTAGCCATGATGTTGTTTTTGTGGAAGATGCTATTCAGCCATTGCTTTCATGTACTAAGGAGACATTTGTTAGCTCCAAAGACATGTATGATACTTTGCTGCCTCTTTTTACAGGTGGACAGTCTAGTGCTGGTCCTAATGAGGGAACTTCTTAGCCTTTGTAGGTTTCATGTGATGATGCAGATAATTCCATTTGTGATGCAGATGTACATGATGCACTTATTGATGAGAGAGCTGATATTGAGCAGGCAAGAACTATGCCAAAATGGTTGGTGTAGACCTTGCATGATAGAAAATTAGATGCACCTCTGTCATATCGTACTCGTTCAGGCTCTCATAGTGCCTCTTTTGCATCATAGTGCTATGCTATGGCTGCATCTAGTCTCTGTGATGAGAATGAGCCTGTATTTTTTTATGAAAAACAAATTTCAAAAAATTGGATGGCTGCTATGCAATCTGAATATGATGCTATAATGAAGAATGGTACTTGGTCTTTATGTGACTTGCCTCCTAGCAAGAAGGCCATTGGCACTAAGTGGGTATACAAGCTGAAGCATAAAATAGATGGTACAATTAACAAGTATAAGGCTAGGCTTGTTGTAAAGGGTTATGTACAAGAAAGAGGCATTGATTTTGATGAGACCTTTGCACCTACATGCTGTATGACTACTGTTCGGAGCATCTGTGCACTTGCAGCTCATCATGGTTGGAATGTACATCAATTGGACATTAAAACATCATTTTTGAATGGTGACTTGCATGAAGAAGTGTATCTTTTTCAACCCTGTGGCTTTGTGTAGAAAGGGCATGAAAACCAGGTGTGCATATTAAGAGAAGGCATTATATGGTTTAAAGCAAGCACCACGTGCTTGATATGAGAAGATACATGCGTATCTGATTGCACATGGTTTTGAGAATAGTCCAACTGAAAGCACCTTATATGTTAAGCGTGCTTATGATGTGCTTCTGATCATTGTTGTCTATGTTGACGACATGCTGCTCACTAGTCCTATTGAGAAGCATATTGCTGATTTTAAGGCTGATTTGCATGCCTCATTTGAGATGTCTGATTTGAGGCATTTGCATCATTATTTGGGCATTCAATTTGTGCAAGTTGATGGTGGAATGGCTTTGTGTCAAATGAAATATATTTATTGCAGTGTTTTGGCCTTGAAGACTGTAAGCATATTGCCACTCCTATGGAGACAGGTTTACGATTGAGTCTTCATGATGTTGGAGATGCATTTGATGCTATTCTCTATCACCAGGCTATTGGATGCTTGATTTACTTATGCATTACTCGGCCAGATATTTAGTTTGCTCTCTCCTAGATGAGCAGATTTATGCATTGCCCAGGAGTCAAGCATTCACAAGCAGTTAAGCGCATCTTTCGCTATTTGAGTGGTACTCGGTTACTTGAGTTGTTTTATCCCAAGGGGGGATCATTACCGCCATATTTTCTTGCTTTTTTTTTACTGTGATTGGACTGGTTGCAATGACACTCGTGTGTCCACTAGTGGCTTTTTGCTTCATGCTTGGTAGCTCATGTATATCTTGGTTAGGCAAGAAGCAACTTACTGTGGCCACTTCTAGTTGTGAGGCTCAGTATAGGGCAGCTTTCACATCCACTGTTGAGTGTGTGTGGCTCAGACGCGTTATGGCTGATTTGGGTGTTGGTCAGACTTCTACCACCACCATCTTCACTGACAGTTAGAGTGCATTGGCAGTTATGAGGAACCCTGTGTTCCATGCTTGCACTAAGCACATTGAGGTACATTATTACTATGTGAGGGAGAGGTTCTCTACTGGGGATATCAGCTTGGCATATGTGCCCACGCAGGAGAACATTGCAGACCTTTTCACGAACGCTCTGCCTAGGGAGAAGTTTGAAGCTTTCCGCAAAGCTTTGGGCTTACTTCCTTTTGTGGAGTGATTTCCACATAGCTTGGCACTTCCTTATACATGAATGCCAGCTCCTTGTTCACCGCATCACTCCCAGGGGGGATTTGTTGATATATTTAGGTAGTGATGTGTGTGAACACACTAGGTTTGCCGGGGCACTTTTTTCCCTCTTTAGGAGTTTTTTCCCCTGGGCTTGTATATACGCCTATTGCCCTAATGGGCTACTTATCTTTGTACATTCTCTAGTAATACATTCAATATTGTGTGTTGTGTTCCAAGATTCTTCTTCTTCCTTGTGCTGTTCGTGTGCTTCCGCAGACGTCTAACTCCAACATGGTTTACCATATAAACTCACTTGCAACCTATGGGTTTCTTTGCTTGCAGCAATGGAAAGAGCTTCCATGTATTGTTTCCATAAGGTGTAGCCATCTTCTCATCCATAGATTTTTTTCCAATCTGCATTTCCAATTGCATCTTCAAAACAAGAGGGTTTAGCATCTTGTATTACCTTGGCGAGGTAGGCACAATTACTAGCCATGTAACTATCATACATCAATCTTTGCATTATATTTTGCATCCTTCTAGATCTTCTTCGTCCTCGGTCACTTCTCCTTGTATCATCTACATGTTCCTTTATTAATCCTAGAGTCTTCACAGAGGGCAATCCAAGTTCCTCATCAAGACTCTTTTCCGAACTGCTTGAATCTCCATTATTATCTTCAAAACTTGTAGATGTTTTACTCCTAGTAGAAATCTTTTCTTTACCTTTCTTGAATGTATTTGATAAATTCGCTAGATTTGATTTGGAACTATTGCTTGGTGATGCATCTGGTCCACTCAAAACTTGAGATTCTGAACTTGATTTTTTAGCATTTTCTTTGTCATTTGGTTCAAGATTAAGTCCATATTTGGCATCTGCATAGAAGGTTGACATTTCATCAAGCTCCACACCTCTGCTTACCTTCAGTCCTAATTTGAGTTATAACATTTATATCCCTTTTGCTCAAGCGAGTACCCAATAAACTTGCATTTTTGTGCTTTTGGATCAAGCTTCATCATCAACTCATTTGGAATATGTACATATGCAATACAACCAAAAAAGCTCATATGTGATAAGTTTGACTTTTTACCTGTGAACTTCTCTTTAGGTGTAACTTGATGTACAAGAGTAGTCACTGTTCTGTTCATGTTGTATACAACAATATTTATAGCTTTTTCCCAAAAAAATGAGGCACATTCTTCTCAGCCATCAAGTGTCTTTCTATTTTAGCAATATATCTATTTTTGCATTCAGCAATGTCATTCTCTTGTTCTATGTACCTACATGAAAACATATGTCGAATTCCATGACTTTTAAGAAAGTTGTTAAACTCAGTTGACATGTATTCAGCTCCTCCATTAGACCTTAATGCATGAATATATTTTCCTGTCTGCTTTTCCACCATAGCCTTCAAATTATGGAAGTGAGTTAACACCTCACTCTTCTCTTTCATGAAGTATACCCATACTTTTTGTGTATGGTTATCAATGGAAGTAACATAAAACTTGCAATCTCCCATAGATGTGGTCTTTGCAAGACCCCAAACATTTGTACGTACTATTTCTAGCACATTCTCACTAACATGCTTTTCATAAAAAATGATGCTCTTGACTATTTACCAAATTGACATGCTACACATACCTATTGCATCTTTGGAACCTTGAAATTCGGTAGTCCATTGATAATCTCCTTTGAGTGCTACACATAGCTTTTGCAAACATGGCTCTATTCATTTCAAGAATTTTCACATTTAAGGTGAACATTCTACCCACTTTGTTTCCTTTGGCAATCAATCATCCAATCATGTTTGTACTCTTCTACATATAACCCATCATGCAGCATATCAGCAAGACGTTTTACCTTCCCATCCTCCATAGGTAGTGCTATGTTTCTTGTATGCTTGATAGGGTGTGATGTGTCATCACCTTTTTAATAATATCTAGGAACTGGAAATTTATGCAAACTATCAGACCATTCCATATGATTGGTCATGTGATTTCAAGCACTTGCGTCAACATATTAGACATTACCATTCGATTTTGAAACATCACTAGACATATATTCATAGAAAACTATTCCAAGCCTCTTTCGGAGTCATGGCATCTTGTTGCTATCTTGTATGCTAATAGATAGCTAATGTATTACCTTTTGTACTCCTTGATTCCATTTATGATATGCCCTTAATTGGTTTGCAGTCGGATTCCTCTCTCGTAACTATGGAGGGTTTTCATTCTCTCCTTCAATGTACTTCCAATAGCCTTTTCCCATCAAGAAATTTTTCATTTTGAATCTCCAAGATTGGATGTTGTTCTTGTCCAACTTATCACTCATAAATTGACTCATTCCATCCATGTTTGCCATTTTTTGTAGAAATTCACAACACTACATAAACACCATAAGCAGTACTTCTGCTTCAACATCGTCGCACTTTGACATGACACTTCAATCTTAGAAAAACACTATTTCATGTATCAAGAGTTCACAGAATTGCTTGAAATTAAGGATCTCGAATATTTGAGTGTCTTCAAATAGGATGCAAGTTACAATTTTTCAAACTCACTTAATTTTTCTATGGGTCCCACCTTGTGGGCTCAAAATAGAGGTCTATTGGCTTCTACTTCATGCAAATTTTCAAAGAAATATGAGGTCATTTGTGAATCATGCTTTCTCTGCACCTTCTCACATATGCTTCATTGTCGGCCTTCTCCATGAGCTCTCTACAGCTACACTAGCTTTGATACCAAGTCATTAGGAAGGATATATGGAAGAGAGCTAAATCACATAATGTCACACTTAAAGAGGAGCACACACACAAATTGAGGCAAGGAAAAATGATCCTCTTCTTTTTCTTCTATTACATAAAAGGAATGTAAAAGTATGACCTGAAAGAAAAATATTAGTGCCATATATAAAGAAAACTACATAAGGAAAATCCTAATGTCAACAAATTAGTGACCAGGCAAGAAAACAACTGTGGCATCACTCTTGGCAGATAAATCTAGCAAAGGTCATGATGAACTATCCTTGATATATACCGATGTGGAGGTGATCGCAATCCGGGTGGATCGGGTCCGTTCGTGGCACACACAGGGTGTATGAAGCTAATGAATGTTGGAAGGTTTAAAGATGTGAAGGTGAAATTAATGTTGAGTATGGAGAAGAGAGATATGTTGAAATAATTATGGGAATGGGAATGTAGGAGTGCAAGTTAGATTTATGAACATGAATGATAAGAATGAAAGAGAACCATACACACGAATGAAATTTGGAAGGAAGAATGGTCCATTGAAGGAGCTTCTTAAACACTTCCTAATTCCAATCCATATGCATAGTCTTCATTGGATGATATGTATGCATGACGAGAATAGATGGAATCCTTTCACATAAATCAGTTTCGAAAGGAAGAATGGTCCAATATTGGAGCTTCTTATACACTTTCAGAAACTAATAAATATGTATGGATTTGTATGGATTATATGCATGCAAGTGAATTATGATGATGGATTTTACTCACAAGCTCAAAGAAACATCCTCACTGGTTCAACGCAATACTGCGGAGCCTTCTCACACATAGAAGAAATAGAAGACATGTAAAAATACTTAAGGGACTGAGAGAGGTGACAAGAGACAAGTGACAAGTGACATGAATTAAAAGAATTTGAGTTAAGTTACTTGTAAAAGATCGTCGTGGTACGTCATGCTAAGCAGTCTACTGATCAAAGGTGGTTCCGACCCTCAAACCATGACAGTTCAACCGAATGTCACACGTAAGAAGGTGAGTTCCACTCCAGTGACCCTATGTCTGTCTAGGCTTGTAACGTCTAAGTAAAGAAGTCTAAGACTCATTAAAATCAGCTCTAACTCACTCACACGCTCCACCGAGGGTGAGTCAAGATAGAGATGCTGGTTTCAAGAGCCTATCCTAGATTGGAGTTCTAACTTAAATTTGAAACTAGGTTCTATACTCATACTAGCTCACCTTGGATCCTCACTCGCTCAACCGAGGGTGATCGTCTCAAGGAAACCGTAAGCTAGCATGAGCCCTATGGATGCCTAACAATGATGCTCTAGGAGTTTGGAGGGGGGTTTATATAGTTTTTTGAATGAATTTGGGCCATTGGATCTAGAGAAATCAACTCTCAACTCTAGGATCACTACTTTCGATTACAACCATTTGATTAATCAAATCAATGGCTTGGAATTGTTCTTTCTATCAAATCTAGTGTAAAGGAGTGAAATTTAGGCGCCCTCATTCTCCACCATTGGATCTGGGGATGATCTGGACCGTCGGATCAGTGTTGACATCAATTTGGATAAGATAAGCCACTATTTTTGGAGAAACACTCCATTATTGATCTTTGATTGTAAAAAAAGTCTTCTTTTATGGAAAAACTCGTGGATCCTCCTTGCTTTAAGCATAAGTGCATCTCCACCCTTGAATATGAGCTCATCTTGATCGTACAACATGGCTCAATCAGCTTTCGCCATGTGGTGGCCCTTCAACCCTTCAATTTGCTTAAACTAGAAAATTGCAGTGATCCTGAAAACTGGACTTTGTGCTCTTTGACCCTCCAAATAGGCTTTGATGAAGATGAAACTTTGTAGGACTATGTTTCCAAAGATCTCCTTCAGGAATATGCAGAAAAAACTCCCATTTGAATCTCCCTTGTACAAGTTTGACTACATTTGGAAGCTTGCAAGGTGGCATTAAGGTGTCTAGGAAGCTCTGATAGCCTTGAAAATTTGTACAAATATGTAGCCACATATGATCTTTATACATGCCAAACCATATGGCTAACATAAATTTCTATACAAGAATTTGTAGGGTCAAACTAGAAAAATTACATTTTTACAAAATGAACATAGCATATCAATGTGCTACAAAATCCATTTTCTGCTGAAATTGGGGATATAGACTGCCTTTGACAATCTTTACAAGTATATGAATTTTCATCTAATTTGGTGATAATGAAATTTTTGCCCTAATTTGCCAACTTTGACCAGCTTTGACCGCTACCATGGACTTTCTTGATTTCTTTAAAACTTTGTATGTGAGCTTCCTTTGACATCCTTGATGCATCCTGGACTTCTCGGGGAATTCCGGCTACCTTCACCAAATATGTTTTTTGTAGGCCTTCACAAGTGAGAGAGGAGAGAAAATCTCGACGACATTCGCCCCCACTAAACCTGCGATTCCTCCGGAAGCGCCACTCTAGCATCTGTGAAAAACAAAATGTTCCAGGCATCAAATTCTTTTATAGGCAAGATAAGAAACATGGAAGGAAAATTGATTATATGCATGAATAAGTAGGTAACGTGACATGAAGCAAAATTTGCATGAAAGAAAGAATTGAAACAGGCAACATGAATATGCATGAACAAATAGGCAACATGTGTGCAAATGAACAAGCAACATTGGCAACAAGAAAGAAAAAAAACAAGCATCAATATGAAGTGGAAGTGGATGTATTGAGTCGTTTTAAGCATCAGCTCCTCTCATCTTGAAGAAAATTTTGTACCTTTTTCATAAAGCAAGCTACCTTAAATATGATTATAAACAAAGATTTAGGATTTTCAAGAGACATCTTTCATCTTTAGCTTATTTTAGATGAACTCCTTTCCTACATAAATATGAATATGCTCTGTCTCTAATAACATGCAAGGAAATCTAACTAAACTCCACTAATGCATAAATCTGCCTATATAGCCCGTGATTTATTCTACTATGCCTCTTTATCCTTCTTTGGCTTGCTCTTTTTTTTTTTTTTTTTTTTTGATGATGATGATGATGATGATTCGGCAACTTTATGGTTACGATCACTTTTTTGGGGTGGAAGAAAGTGTAAACTTCTTGGTAACATGTAGCAATTTTTTCTTTTTTTTTGTCTTTTTTTTTTGATGACGGGGAGAAATTAAACCCCGATACAAGGTACAACCATTTTTGATGACGGAGAACAGTCGTTTAAACTCCGATACAAGTGCTGTGAGATGGACTCAGGATG
The DNA here is from genome assembly GCA_020310875.1 of Ceratopteris richardii. Classification (NCBI taxonomy): domain Eukaryota; kingdom Viridiplantae; phylum Streptophyta; class Polypodiopsida; order Polypodiales; family Pteridaceae; genus Ceratopteris; species Ceratopteris richardii. Next base: position 121,909,190 of record CM035421.1, read on the forward strand.
TAGAAACATGCAATAGCAAGAGCTAGGATTTCAACAATTATGCTTTCGATAGTGGATACATATGCATGTTTATATATGAAAGTCATGTCACCAAAATAAACCTCCAAATCTACATGCCCTATCTTTCCACAATCCTAGATTATAATCAATTTCTTAGTAGATAAGTTACTACTTAAGATACAATTTTACACAAGTAGAGAAATCATCATTTGCCTTTTTTGACTCAAGTGATGTGGATATGCAATGCAATGCAAAGACTGAAAAAAACATGCATGAAACAAGCATGGAAAAAAAATAGAATGAACTTGAAAAAAAACAAAGCAACATGAACTTGAAAATTAATGATATATATTTTTTTTTTTATAACATGGATACTCCTGTTTATGAATCGGCCTCATTGTTGTCATCTTCTTCAATGTCCTCATCCAAAATGTACTCGTCATTATCACGCTTCTTGAATAACTTTATCCTTTTACCTGCAATCAAAGTTTTTAGTGCAACACCATTTAATTCACAAAGAGCATACGTACCATTGTTGTTGACTTTTGATACTATGTATGGCCCAAACCACCGTTGAGTGAGCTTTTTGCGTGCATCATATTGAGAGTCAAATGTACTATCATAAATGAGCACCCAATCTCCTACTTCAATTGGCTTAGGACGCAATCGATGAGTTTTATCAAAATAATGCTTGTTCTTCATTCTAGATTCTCTTAATTTTTCAACAGCATCATCAAGTCTTAATTTACCTTGTTCTAATTGTTTAATACGCAAATTCAAAAAATCATCAGTAGACATGTTTTCAGACCAAGGCAAATTTGACCATGCAGAAATATGAGACTGAATTGGAAACAATGGTTTTTGACAGTACATGAGTTCAGCAGGCATATATCCAGTAGTACGTGTGCATGTCATTCTATCTGCCCAAAGTGCAAAAGGTAAGAATTTAGGCCATTGTTTGATGTCACCATTACATGCTTTAGATATGGCTTTCACAATAGGTGGATGCCCTCTCTCTATTTTACCATTGGCCTCTGGGTTATATGCAGTAGTGAGAGACAAACGAATACCGTGACGCTCAAAGAACTCTTTAGCTTCTCTCGCATTTAACTCTCCACGATCGGCAACTACTTTCTCTATGTACCCAAAGCGACTTATGACATCTTCAAGCAAGAATTTGCAAACATTGTAAGTGGTCTTAGATCCTAATGCACGTCCCTCTACATGATTAGTTAAATCTTCTCTTGCAAGTACAATGTAACGCATTTTGTCAATACCTTTAGGCATAGTTACAAGATCTACTACCCACTTGTAGTGAATACAAGGTGGATAAGTAGGATGCAACGGATCTCTATGTTTGACTGATGAATGAAGTTGACAAGTAGAACATGTAGAAACATAGCTACTAATGTCAACATACATCCTAGGCCAATAATAGGTACTTCTAATTTTTTCATATGTTCCAAAAAATCCTTTATGACCGGCCCATAATGTCTCATGCATTTCCTTCATTACTTGCAATTGAAGACCTCTTTTTCCTAGGACTCGTTGTGGATTCTTAACCTTACCCTTAGCATGTCTCCAAAGATAACCATTACATAGGAAAAAGTTATAAGCTCGTTTCCTAATGTTACGGAATCTATTCGTAGTCCAGTTAGGTAATGGTTGTAGTGTACTCAGATACTTTCCTATGTCTCTCCATTCATTTTCGTACTCAGACTCATGAAATTGCTCATACTCATATATATGTGGAACATAGTCAATTAAGTTCACATTCTTTATTAGATCACTTTCAAGATCATCATCAAATCTAGCTCTCGATAACATATCAGCAACTGAGTTTGACTTACCTGAAATATGAACTAACTCAGGATTTATGAACTTAATATATGAGATCCATCTAAGCATGGCTATATCAGGAGATGAGCAATTGGCTATCATTCCAATGAGAGGCAAACAATCAGTCTCAACTTTGACATTTGCACCAATGAAATATTCTTTGTCTATTTTCAAAGCTGTTACCATACCCCATAGTTCTCATTTGATCTGTGGATATTTTCGTTGTGTTTCATGTAGAATTTTGGCACCAAATCTAATTGCATATCTATTCCCTTCACTATCGTCTTGACTTATGACCCAACCTATACCAATAGAACTAGTATCAACATTCAATATAATAGGTTTGTTAGCAGAATAGTCTACACGCTTAAGGATGGGAGCTTCAAGCAATAATTTCTTCAATTTACGCATAGCTTGAGTGTGTTTGTCAGTCCAAATAAATTTTCGTTTCTTCCTCAACAAGTCATAAAGACAATCAGCAACATGAGCAAAGTGTGGGATCCAAATAACATAAAAGATACAAGCACCAAGAAATCTACGTACCTCACTCACGTTGTTACATGTTTCAGAAATCTTGCTAATGGCATCAACTTTTTGTGGGTATGGCTTTCGACCATAATGGCCACATAAATGTCCAACAATAAGCACCTCATTGACACCAAAAACAGATTTCTCTATGGAAAATGTGAGACCTACCTCTTCAAATTGTTGAAATATTCTTTCACAATCAGAGATATGGTCAAGAACAAATTTACGACATCCAGATGAATCTAAAGTAATGTCCTTTACACGTTCCTCACTCCCTTTAATTGGAATATCATCAATGAATGGCATAGTTATATGAGGGATAAAATCATGTAAGACCATATTCATAGCATTCATCATATGAGCCACAGAATTAGTCGCTCCTTGAGGTAAAGTACACATTCGCACTAAGCCTAAAGGAGTTTTCATTGTGGTTATGTCACGACTATCAATTGCTAACTGGAATTGGTCATATCCAGAATATAAATCACCCATTGAATAGATAGAATGTCCTGAAAATGATTCAGCAAACTCATCTACAATGCGTCCCGTTCCTACATTCCTTATGGTGACTTTATTGACGGGTTGGAGATCTTGAATAAAACGTGGTTTCCCATTCTTTTTAGGCACAGTGAACCATCTGTTTGAGTAAGGTGCAAAAGATGGCTCTAAAATTCTCATGTTTATCTTCTCCTTAAGTAGTTTCATTAGCTCAGGTAAGTGAGCCTTTGGAACAGGTATAGGACGAAGATTCCATGGAATATGTGGAATAGTAAAGATTATCATGGGTGCAACTAGCTTAGGATCTACACAACCAATCTCATGAGGATACATAGTAAAGGCTTTTCCATGGCTACATATGACTCTCTCAAATTTATCTCTCTCTGCTGGCAAAAGAAAGTCATCATCTCTACCAATTTTCGCCTGTTTGATTGTCTCATCCGTGAATGTATGTCCTATGTTTTTCTTATCCCGAAGAATTGGATCATTTTTCACATCAATAATTTTTTCATTACTTCCTTGAGGTAATGGTTGAGCTATGGGTTTGATTTTTTTGTCTGTAGTTTTGTACTTTGTTTCAACTAAGGCATCATGTGTTTGGTTAAATTTTGAGCACTTGTCAACATTGAGAGCATACTCTTGGATTAGAGCATACTCATCAAGGGAAGAAAGAAGAATAATATGAGAATTAGAATTTTGTTGAAGACATAACTCTAACTCCTCAAGAGTAGAGAAACAATGAGATGTCTCAATCACATGCTCAATGTTCTCATCATGTTCCATGATTTTGTTGTTTTTATAATTTTTTTGGGTTTTTTCGATAAAAGACTTGGACAATTGACTCTTATGAAGAAAATCTAATCTAGAATGTGGAAAACAAAGTGACAAACTATTGTACATGTTGGTTGGATGCGAGATGTCAAACCAATATCCACTGTTGTCCCGCTCAACAATGGATTCTATCCGAAATTTTGATCATATGTAGCTCCAAACATGAATCGAGGTGCACAATCACTACAAGCATGCTCATGGCCCTGAGTAACAATAGGTTTCTTTCTAATTGACAATCGATTCCTAGGATGATTCACTCCTACTGTCATGACTTGAAGTGATTGCATTCCATCCTTAGACTTAAATCTAGCATAGGTAGACCCATCATCCATGGCTTTAGTTTCCATACGACTCTCACAAATAAAGGGTTGACCTAAGAGAACTTCATAGGAGCAATTATCTTGAATAAAAAAGTGAAACTCTTCTATGATTCCTCCTATGGATATGGGCACACTAGCACAAGCTCCATACAGGGTACCTACACCATTATCTGCAGTTCTCATACGCCATCCACAATCTTTATCTATGGGCCATCGAAACTTATCATAGACTTCTCTTGAAATCACATTGATTTCAGAGCCGGAATCTACTAATGCATTTACAGTGATAGTGTTCTTATCATTTCCTATTTTAACATGCATCTCTGATGTACCTCTAGACCAAAATGTTCTTTTAAAGTGACTTTCAGGATTGTTTTCATGATTTTCATGGTCAGGTTGAATAGGTCCCAAGAAATTTTTATTAACATTTACTTCATCATCATCAAAGTCCTCTTCATCAGATTCATCAAAGTTTAAGGCTTCATTCATAGCTTGATCTTGATCTAGAGAATCTTGCATCTCAGTATCTAGATTAAGTGGAAACCTCTTCCTTTTAATTAGGCCGATAAAGTTATCTTTAAAAACAGGCTTTGCAATAGAGAAAACTTGTTCTAAAGACATAGTCACTTGACTCTTAAGCAAAATGTCATCTAAAATCTCCATAGGATCTATTTTTCTCTCAATTTCTGAAATCAAGATGGCTTTAGGTTTTCTCTTTGGTTTCTTTTTTTTTTTATCAGGGTCTTGTTTTTGTTCATGTTCTCGTGTTTGGTCTTTAGTTTGTTTTGATTGTTCTTGTTTATCTAAAGGCTTTGGTTCTATTTTTCTTTGCTTTGTCTTCTTCCCTTTTTGTTTCTCCTCTTGTTTTTGTTCATTGGATTCTGATTCTTGTTTTTTATCTTTAGATTGTGATGTTTCTCCTTGCTCTATGATTGTTTCTATTCCCTCTGAGGTTTGTTTTCGAGTCACTCTTCTTTCACTAGGCTCAGCTTCATCTCTTTTTCGTTTTTCTTCTACATTGGATATGTGAGAAATAAGAGATTGATCTTCTATCGGTGACTCCCAAGCCGTTATTCTCCTAATCTCATCCCGTGCTCTTACTAAAGCCTCTATGGAAAAATCACCTTCCTTTGTGGGTTTACTTGATTCTACTTGTTGTTCATCAAGAGCTTCTAGTTTCACTCCTCTAGTTCCTACGTCCATTATGGTTATATTTTCATAATGTTTTTTCATTCCTCCCTTACCATAATTTCCTTGCAAAGGTAGCCTAGATCGATAGTCACAGATTTTCTTGTCTATGTCTATTACTAGTCATTGCTCCTTAGCAGCCTTCAATAATTCACAATCTCTCAAAAAGTGCTCTAACGAATCACACCAAGGACACCTACGAGGGCCACGCACAAAACCATTTTGATTTTGAGGATTTTGATTAACTTGTGGTGGGAAATTTTGAAATTGAGGATTTTGTTGATAAGGTATTGCTTGAACATGATAATTAGGATTTTGAAAATGCAATTGATGTATTTGAGGAGCTTGGGGAGCAACATGTGGTACTTGAGGTGCAAGAGGAGCTTCCATATTATACGGTTGATGATTTTGAAAATTTTGATTTTGAGGATTTTGAAAAGCTATTTGAGAAGCTTGAGGATACAGGTTTTGATACATTTGAGGATTTTGCACATGAGGATGAGGATTTTGCATTGAAGGATTATGCATTGGAGGAACTTGATATGCTTGAGTAGGAGCTACTTGTGGATTTTGATTGGTAGCTATAACATGTTGATTAGGCTCTTGAAAAGTCATTGGGTTCATTTGATTTTGGAAAGTTTTGGTGTAATTAGATTGTAAAGCATCTATAGTCTTGGCCAAATTGGATTGTGTAGCAATAAGACTTTCCATTTGCTTAGTGAGAATATCCACTTGAGATTGTTCAACTACACTTTTATTTGGCTCTACTTTAAAACCTTGAGTAGGCTCCATCATTTGAGGAATAGGAGTAGAGTCAAAAAGCATAGCATGGGATTGTTCTCTAAATTGCTCCTTAATTTGTGGAAGGCTAGCTTGAGGAAGACTAGTTTGCTCATAAAGCATGGATTGTCTTTGATGTCTATGGGCTACAGCCTCTACTACTTTACGCACTTTTTGCCAATTGTTAGTAAGACCATAGCGCTTATCTGGTTCTTCTAATCGCCGTTCAACTTCCCTACGAGTTTCAGGATGAAGAAGCTTAAGAAAATTGATCACAAGATCAGGTTCCAAAGTTATCTTATCCTCATCAGGAAGTTGTTCATAGTGTCTAATATACTCATTTTGTAAGTGAGTAATAGAGCTACTAGGCTTTGGAGAATTGACCCATCGTAAGAATCCATCTCGATTATGTTGGCTATAATCTTCAAGATAGAATTCTTTGAGCATCTCCTTTCTAAAATCACTCCAAGGAAGACTATCATATTGAGTGACACGGTTTATGATAGAGCTATCAACAATTCGTTCAAAGAATGATATCAAAAGATCTTCGGGAAGACCAAAAATCATAGCTTGCTCTTCAAACAAATCTAAGTAGCTTGTGATGTTGATGCCATTGAATTTTCCCTTCTCTCTCAACATAGAAGAGACTATTCTTTGGCCTTGTTTCTCAACAATAAGGGATTTGAATCCTTCCTCCATCTTATGTGAATAAACAAGTGATGCACGATGCTCTAGATCTCTCACAAATGCGTTTACTTAACGACGAAGATGTGCACGATACTGTGAGAAATCCAGTGCAACACTCAAGACTGATGATGATGATATGATGAGGATGAAAAATATGAAACAAAGGATATGGATCACAACCTCCCAACAAGATCAGAAGCAAATGCCACGAAGCGTTTCACGTCGGGTTCAAATGTGGAGGTGATCGCAATCCGGGTGGATCGGGTCCGGTCGTGCCACACACAGGGTGTATGAAGCTAATGAATGTTGGAAGGTTTAAAGATGTGAAGGTGAAATTAATGTTGAGTATGGAGAAGAGAGAGATGTTGAAATAATTATGGGAATGGGAATGTAGGAGTGCAAGTTAGATTTATGAACATGAATGATAAGAATGAAAGAGAACCATACACACGAATGAAATTTGGAAGGAAGAATGGTCCATTGAAGGAGCTTCTTAAACACTTCCTAATTCCAATCCATATGCATAGTCTTCTTTGGATGATATGTATGCATGACGAGAATAGATGGAATCCTTTCACATAAATCAGTTTCGAAAGGAAGAATGGTCCAATATTGGAGCTTCTTATACACTTTCAGAAACTAATAAATATGTATGGATTATATGCATGCAAGTGAGTTATGATGATGGATTTTACTCACAAGCTCAAAGAAACATCCTCACTGGTTCAACGCAATACTGCGGAGCCTTCTCACACATAGAAGAAATAGAAGACATGTAAAAATACTTAAGGGACTGAGAGAGGTGACAAGAGACAAGTGACAAGTGACATGAATTAAAAGAATTTGAGTTAAGTTACTTGTAAAAGATCGTCGTGGTACGTCATGCTAAGCAGTCTACTGATCAAAGGTGGTTCCGACCCTCAAACCATGACAGTTCAACCGAATGTCACACGTAAGAAGGTGAGTTCCACTCTAGTGACCCTATGTCTGTCTAGGCTCGTAACGTCTAACTAAAGAAGTCTAAGACTCATTAAAATCAGCTCTAACTCACTCACACGCTCCACCGAGGGTGAGTCAAGATAGAGATGCTGGTTTCAAGAGCCTATCCTAGATTGGAGTTCTAACTTAAATTTGAAACTAGGTTCTATACTCATACTAGCTCACCTTGGATCCTCACTCGCTCAACCGAGGGTGATCGTCTCAAGGAAACCGTAAGCTAGCATGAGCCCTATGGATGCCTAACAATGTTGCTCTAGGAGTTTGGAGGGGGGTTTATATAGTTTTTTGAATGAATTTGGGCCATTGGATCTAGAGAAATCAACTCTCAACTCTAGGATCACTACTTTCGATTACAACCATTTGATTAATCAAATCAATGGCTTGGAATTGTTCTTTCTATCAAATCTAGTGTAAAGGAGTGAAATTTAGGCGCCCTCATTCTCCACCATTGGATCTGGGGATGATCTGGACCGTCGGATCAGTGTTGACATCAATTTGGATAAGATAAGCCACTATATTTGGAGAAACACTGCATTATTGATCTTTGATTGTAAAAAAAGTCTTCTTTTATGGAAAAACTCGTGGATCCTCCTTGCTTTAAGCATAAGTGCATCTCCACCCTTGAATATGAGCTCATCTTGATCGTACAACATGGCTCAATTAGCTTTCGCCATGTGGTGGCCCTTCAACCCTTCAATTTGCTTAAACTAGAAAACTGCAGTGATCCTGAAAACTGGACTTTGTGCTCTTTGACCCTCCAAATAGGCTTTGATGAAGATGAAACTTTGTAGGACTATGTTTCCAAAGATCTCCTTCAGGAATATGCAGAAAAAACTCCCATCTGAATCTCCCTTGTACAAGTTTGACTACATTTGGAAGCTTGCAAGGTGGCATTAAGGTGTCTAGGAAGCTCTGATAGCCTTGAAAATTTGTACAAATATGTAGCCACGTATGATCTTTATACATGCCAAACCATATGGCTAACATAAATTTCTATACAAGAATTTGTAGGGTCAAACTAGAAAAATTACATTTTTACAAAATGAACATAGCATATCAATGTGCTACAAAATCCATTTTCTGCTGAAATTGGGGCTATAGACTGCCTTTGACAATCTTTACAAGTATATGAATTTTCATCTAATTTGGTGATAATGAAATTTTTGCCCTAATTTGCCAACTTTGACCAGCTTTGACCGCTACCATGGACTTTCTTGATTTCTTTAAAACTTTGTATGTGAGCTTTCTTTGACATCCTTGATGCATCCTGGACTTCTCGGGGAATTCCGGCTACCTTCACCAAATATATTTTTTGTAGGCCTTCACAAGTGAGAGAGGAGAGAAAATCTCAACGACACCGACATAACCACTACACATGTGAAAGATATGAAAAAGTGATATGTGTCATCCTGGATCACATGTTGAGCTTGATATCTCAACAATGTTCACTAGTATAAATTGATTAAGCAGATGTAGGGAAATCTTCTACCTACAAAAAAATTAAGTAATCACCTTAGTGAACAAGCATGACCACTCCAAGTAAGAGATCATACCTCTTCACCCATCCAACTCCATCTCTATCTCTCTCTATCTATAATATATATATATATATATATATATATATATGTGTGTGTGTGTGTATATATATATATGTATATATGTGTGTGTGTGTATACTGCTAGACCAAAGGGCTAGATCTTGCCATGTAAACAAGCCACATGGATGTTTATTGAGACCCTAATATAGGTTTATAAAGAAAATAATCATTTGGGATCAGATAGGATCCTGCCTTCTAGATTTTCCAAGGTCTATTACATGCATTCTAAACAAAAAAGGGATTCCTCTCTCACGTAGATATACAAACAACATTCTTTCAAGCCTAAGATATTCATGATTTAGAATAAATCAAACTTAAGGTTTATAACTATTAAATTGGGAGCCCATATAAATAGATGTCCCAAAGTTTCAAAGAAAGGTTCAAGCATGTGCCAAGCTTAAGTCAAGGGCTAAAAAAAGAGTATGATGAATCGTATTGTAGCCCTTAGAATTCACATATTTTATCCTTCAAAACCCATGCTTCAACATTATTGCCCGTTATAACACTTTCATCCTCGAATATGTGTAGAAGTATATTGTAAGGAGTATTCCCTAATGTACCATGATCTATACAATGTTCATGGTCATCTCTCTCTATTCTGTTTCATCTTTGTAATGAGATTAGATTTATTGCATTTTTAATCATAAAGGAAAGGAATCATAATCCATACTATATGTAACTACATGACTTGTACCTATGAACTAGTAAAATGGGTAGAGTTCTCTAGTGTTCTTACCTTAATTTTTTCCCTTTGGTGCTTTTAGAAATCTCAACCTCCAAAATGTCTTATATTTCCATGCACCTTGTAACTTCTTGGAAGTATCCAATAGGGGTCCTACCTCTATCCTTAAGGAGCTAGAAACTAGATTCATCTTGCACTTTCAATAGAGAAGAAATGAATATCGAGATGTCTCTGCTTGAGTTACTCTTTTATACTTCTTTTGAAACACCAATGTACTTTATTCTATTATAGGACTTGGTAGAACATATGAACTTTGACAGAGTGGTTAAACCTAGTCCCTACCTAATCATTCCCCAAACCTTGATTGGATCTAAAACTTTTCAATTCCTGGAAAGTTAGGTATTCTTATATGAGTCAATCAACTATTCTTCAATGATAATTTTCAAGTATTCAAAGTGATAGATGATAAACTCGATTTTGGAAGTTCATTTTTTGGTAAAAAGGATCCCTAACTTGATCCTCCTTGATTTTTCCTAATATCGAGATCAAAAAACGGAGCAATTCTGTTATTCTTTCATTGATCAAACCTACTAGAAGAATATTGAGCTTGAAGACTTCATAGATCCAAATATGACAATCATGTCTTTAGGAATCAGAATTACATGGTGGACCATTCTTCTAGGTATCTACCCATGTTCTTTGTTCATCCATCTTGGTAGGTTCTTCCCAAGAGCAATTGTACTAACTTTCATGAACAAAGGTTGGTTCATACCATGGATAGTTAGGCATACTAACCTCAAAGGTCACTAATGCTTTGTGAAAAGGAAAAAAATTGTTGTTGCTTAGCCAAATCCGTTATGTCCTTAGAATAATTGAGGAATAATACATGTCAAATCATCAAGACACATTTCCTTTAATCAAGGATACCTTCTTTCTAGATACTCTATCTATTGAATGAATTTTTAATTTAAATTTAATGATTCAAGTGTTTCCTTGTTTTAAGCTCCAAGGACTTGTGAAATTTAAAGATACCTCTTGCTTTGCATCATATCTGAGACCTTTCTATAAAATTATTGAACATGTTTGATTTGTTTGTTTAAATAACCAATCATCTGGAAATTTTTCTTCTATAGATCACTCTTTCATTCAAGAATTTATACGTTGATGTGTATCATGTTAAAAAACTCCTCACATTTGGAGTTCAACCCAAGAAAACCTAAAGCTATGATCCTCTTATTTATCCAAATCTACTAGAGCACACCTTCTTAAAACAATAATGGATAACCTTTTCCAAAAATGACATTTCTTTTTATGAATAACAGATGTTTTTGTTTGCTAAGTATATAAAAGTAAATAAGTGAATGTGTCTTCCTACATAGTTATCTTACTTTTTAATTGAAAGCATACCATTAGAGAAGAACTAAAGTTATATAGTTGAAAATTCATGATAATTATAACTTTGCAACTCAAGTATCTAAAATATTCCTCCTTGACCTATATTTCAGTATCAAGTAAGTGTCAAGAGAAAGGAGATAATAAAGAGAGATCTCACACACTCTTGCATATAAAGAGAGTAGCACACATAGATTGAGGCAAGGAAGAATGATCTTCTTGTTTTTATTTTATGACATAAAGAGAATATACAAGAATGAACTTATAGAAGAATACAACCAATACAATATATAAAGAGTAGTCCATAAAGAAAACTCTAATGTCTATGAATGGGTGAGTTGGCAAGAAACAAAAATGTGCCATCACTCTTGGTAGATAAACCTTTTAAAGCTCAATAAAAGTATCCCTAACATATAGTGGTGGAAATAATTGTACATTCTTGAATATGAGATCTCGAAGATATAGCACCCCGCAAAACAAAAAATGTACTGTGATATAGACTTGTGATTCTCAACACAATGAGCATAATAAGAATCTATGTAACCAATGATGAATCCTTTCCCTCTACCTAAGCATAAACACTTGTACTTAGTGCTAGTCAGATATCTCAAAACCATCTTTACCACTTCCCAATGCTTCTTTCCATGATTAGACATATATTTTCTCACAACTCCCACTACAATTGCAATTTTTAGTCTCGTACTTACCATAACATACATGAGACTACCAACAATAGACTGATATGTGGGTAAAGGTGTACTCAATCCCTTTCCACCCATGCATATTGAACCTATGAAGTACTTTGGATATGTACTCACTTAAGACAAGTATATGCATATTTTACTCCTACCATGAGTAATATGCATGCCAAGAATATGTTTGGCATCCTCCAAATCCTGACTTACCTTCTTTTTGAGAATTGAAAAGTCATAAGAGGACTTCCCAGCAATCAACATAAAGTATCAAGCATATGAAACTATCATCTTAGCATCTCTTTGTGTAGAGACAATGATCCTCATTACTTTGGGAATAGCCTTGAGACTTCATAAAAGCATCAAACTTTTGGTACCATTATCTATGTGAATATTTAAGTCCATATAAGATCTTCATGAGCTTACAAACTAGATGTTCTTTGCAAGGAACTGCATAACCCTTTGGTTGTTCCATATAGATCTCATCTATAAGAACTGCATGCAAGAAAGTAGTTTTCACATCCATTTGGACTAGCTCTAAGTCCTCCATTGCAATGAATCCAAGCAAAATGTGCACAATAGTCATCTTGACTACTAGAGAGAAGATTTCCTCAAAATCAATGCAACGTTGTTTCTTAAAACCCTTTGCAACAAGTAATTCTTTATACTTTGGAGAAGCATTATTTGATGTGAACTTCAGCTTATATATCCATTTAGATGGTAAAGATTTCTTGCCCTTTGGCAAAGGTACTAAATCCCAAGGCATGTCCCCACTTGACATGATCTTCTACTTGCCTAGCCTCTGTGTAGCGAGAAGGCTCATCGGTGTCTATTAGCATAACAAAATCAAAACCTCAAACATATCTTTTAGGTGGATGTGAGACATGTACAAAGCATCTCAATGACTGCTGAACAGGAACATTAGTAGAGTGATTTCATGGGACATTATCATGACCATACCTATGTGCAACATTTTTATGCATGCAAACTAGAGGAGTGGTATCCTAAAACACCACTCTTCTGAGTTCAACCTCCATAATGGGTTGTTTATGCATCTTAGAATTATTGAAAATCACATCACTACTTCTAATCACTAACCATGTTTCAAGATCCCATAAGTGATATCTACATTATCCTTCTCGACCATATCCAAGAAAAATGCATTTCTTTGACTTATGCTCCAACTTTTGTCTAAGATTCTTGGATATATGAACATATGCTTCACACCCAAAAATTTCAAGATGATCATAATATGGTGGCTTCCCTATCCATAACTCTTGTGCCACTTTTAGAACTTTGGTAGTACTAGGTTAGATATTAATCACACAAAAAACAAACAACACTATTTCGACCCAAAAGCCATGTGAAAGGTTTGAATGATGTGGCATGGAAACTACTCTATTGTAAATAGTTCCATCATCCTCTCAGCTATACCATTCTATAGTATGGTGTAAGGAGCTCTTTAGTAGGGTGTAAGGAGCTCTAGAATCTCTATGAATTCTTCTAGAAGCACAAAAAAACTTTGAATTCATGTGAAGTATATTCACCCCCATTATCTACATGTAAAACCTTAAGCTTAATTCCTTTTTTAGTCTCAGCTAAAGCTAATGACCTTCTGGGCATAGGGCCACACACATTTGTATGAATGAGTTCTATTGACTGAATTGAAGAGTCATTGTGCATTTTATGCACATTCCTAGTTTGCTTTCCATATTGACAATGCTCAAAAAATGAAAAATAAGATCAAGATAACACAAATAGGTAGATAGAATGAGAAATAATTTTCATTCCCCTACAAGATATGTGGCCCAAAAAGCCATGCCAAGTACAAGCCATAGGCTTTTCAACAATAGCTAACAAATGTTCTTTTTGTAATACAAATAAAGGATAAGATGACATGCATGTCATACATTATGCATAGTAAAATTTGAACCATTAATGAATTGCACAACCACATCTCAAATCCCAACAATGTCATACTGGTAAGGGTCACCAAGTCTTACATTACCAAGAGACTTTGCTACATAAGTAGAGAATCATTCTCAATGTGGTGTCACATGGAAAGAAGCACCAGAATCTAGCCACCACTTGTGGGAAATAGAATCAGCCACAAGGGCCTTAGTAGGCACAATAGTGTCAAGCATCAACACATCAGCACCATAAAAAATAGCATTGATTTTTTTCAATCTTCATAGTCAAGGTAGATGGTCTAGCTAATTATGTAGCATGCCCATAAACATTTAACCCTTTACCCTTAGCATTTTTTAGCACATAACAGTCTTTCATCATGTGTTGTTTCTTATGAAAATAACGGCATTTGATATCCCTCTTCCTTGATTTACTTCTGCTCTTATTCCATTGACCATTCTTTTCCTGGTTCTTGCTCTTGCCACATTGTTGACTTTTTCCTTGGTAAGAATCATGAACATCATATGCATCTTCACTCTAAGTGCCAACTAGGAATTTTCTATGAATCTCCTCACTCACGAATGCTCCCCATATGTCATCGTAGACCACTTTACCACCAGGTGCACTATTGCTAATAGTTGTGCAAAACATATCCCATGATGAGGACAAGATGCATAACAATAAGGATAATTTAATTTTATTATCCACCTCCAATTTCTAAGATTGTGAATGGGAGAATATAGCATCAAATGCATTTGGATGAGTAGCAACATTGCTTGTTTCCTTCATGTGAAGGTCATATAACTTTTTCATCAGATACAAATTATTTGATGATGTTTCATTTTTGTATGTATTGCATAACTTCTTCCAAAGCTCCTCTAAAATTTCACAATCCAATAATATAAAGTTAACATTATCTACGAGGTGCAATGAAATCATAGACCTAGCCATTTCATCCAACTCATCCTAATCATCATCATCCATATCAATATGCTTCTTTGGGATTTCATTTACTAGCTTCCATTGTCGCCTCTAAATTAGCACATCTTTAATCTAATTCTTCCATAGAGAAATGTTTGTGCCTTCAAAAGTTTAAATCTCAAAATGGTCTTTGCCTTGCAAGTTATAGCTAGATCTAGATCAACCTGATGTGCCTAAGATTACTGATGCCATGATGATACAGAACTCACTAGAATAAAAATGGAGATAGAATAGTCCAAGCACCACTAAGGCCCAAAGAAAGCATGACCAAGTGTCAGATTCTAGGAAAAAATCAAGAGTCTCCCCAGAAAAAGGGATTAATGAACATTAATGACCAACCAATAGGATTATGTGAGAGTGAATGTGGTAACATCAATAAGTGTATGAAGGAGAAAATCGACCATTGTATAGTTGGAAAAAACCAAAAATTGGAAAAACAAAATCCAGAGTCTCCTCTACAAAACAAGCATATGAACAATGTCACAATCTCATAAAACTACAACTATTGACATGCAAATCTCATAAAACTACAAGCATAGTGAATCGGTGACTCCACTACATATAATTGGTTGCCCAAAAGAAGCCAACTAGGCTTATGGAGCACCTATGAACAACTAGCACATACATTTCCTTTGGCAAGGCTGGGTAAGTCTTTAACCTACATCACCAAAGAGACCCCTAAGATCCAGGCATCTCCCAATTAAGGAAACCTCACCACAGTTCTCTTTATCAAACATAAAACGATTTATACAAAAAGACATGACTTCTATTTGACAATCACATGGCCATCGTCATAAGCGATATCCACAAGAGCATACATAGTATATATGTGCTCAATATATGAAGTAAAATGGCACTGAAAGGATGAATTCATATCCCAAACACTATTCAACAACACCTATAAGTGTTTGCCAAATCTATTTGTTAGGCTAAAAAAACTTGCATAAACTTGCGGTGTCGGGTCCTACAACAATTAAACATGTTTCAAGAGACATGTAGATTTCCTAGCGTGGCTGAAAAGACAACCCCAAATCTAAATATTTTTTGTCATAAAATTAGAAAGAACACTCTTTGCAATGTTCCCAAGCCTGTGTAAAGAGAAGTATGTGTGAAAGTGCTCCAAATTGGCTCTACAAAACACCCCAAAAATGCTTGAAAATAGGCTTTGAAAACAAAGAATGAAGCTTTGAGGGCCGAAAACATGTTTAAAGTAATGTGAGACTTAGTCTTTCACCTTCCTTAGGAACTAGAAGAATGTAGCTTAGTGGCCAGAGCTCTATATGCTAAGAGAGCTTTAGGGGAATAAACTCGGATGGGTGATCTCTCGAGAAGTATCGAGAACCTCTATCTTCCTTGATCATTGACTTCCTCCATGCATAGCCAATGGTACCAATGCTGAGTTTGGTGACTCAAATGACAAGGTATGCCTTGGTCCCCGCCTTAGTCATAAGTCTTGGAGAAAACCTTGCGTCGGTAGGTGGGTGCTCCCTTTGGTCGCACAAAAGGAACAAAGCTTTTACGTTAAAATGCTTTGATACAAGTGAAGTATTTCTCCAACAATGTACGATGATGGAACCTCGGTGTCTAGAGCTTGCAATGATACCCTTCCAATAGGAGTCCAAACTCCATCAATGCACAAAGTACTCTACATAGGGGGTGTAGAATACACAGAAAAACACACACTATAGAGATGATGAACACATATTTCTTAGGTCATATAAATACGTTTAACTTATAGTCCGTTGCTAGCCAAGCTACTATATGTTGTATTAAAGAACATATAAAAAGTGTATGGCGGCCATTTGGACTTTCACATGCACACTTATGCCAACATTCCTTACGTATAATGCATGATTTACAACACACATAGCAAATCCAACGGAGGTTAAATAAGTTTCAATCCTTGCATGCTAGGCAAGAAGGGCTTCATTTAGCCCATAGAAAGCCTTTTGGACTTGTAGAGATATTACGTATGCTTTGATTCCTCATATTCATGTGGTTGATCCATGTATAATTCTTCATGCAATTGACCATGTACTAAAGCATCCTTCACAACCATATACTACAAAATCCGTGCTTTTGTTGTAGCCAATGCAACAGGTTTTGCATTTTCAACATAGCTTTGAAATTCCGCAAGTGAGTAAACACCTCACTCTTATCTTTCATGAATTTTATCGATACTTTCTCTGTATGGTCATGAGTGAAAGTGATATAAAACTTGCAACCTCCCATAGATGTGTTCTTTGCATGACCCTAAACATGTGTATGTAGTATTTCTAGTACATTCTCACTAACATGCTTGTCATGCAAAAATGGTGCCCTTCATTTTTGACCTAATTGACATGCTTCACATACCTTCTTCATCTTTGCAACCTTGAAATTTGGTATTCCATTGAGAAACTCCTATAGAAAGTATGCATCTCCAATTTTTATTGTTCCAAATCTCTATTTCAATAATAACACTTGGAGCTTTTGCAAACGTGGTTGCATTCATTTTAGGATTTTTCACATTCGAGGTGAGCATCTTACCTTCTTTGTACCATTTGGTGATCAATCTACCATTTTTTTTGTACTCTTCTATATATAAACCATCAGCATTGAGCCTAACTTGTAATCCGTGGTCAACCATTTCTTCAACAGAACTTAGATTCTTTGTTATATCGGGAACATTTATTACATGAACAAGATGTTAAACCTTTGCATCCTCAATGAAAAAAACTACGTTTTCTATATGCTCGAAAGGATGTGATGTACCATTACTTGTTTCAACAAGTCAAGGAACCCACAATTCTAGCAAACTAATATAGCATTTTGCATGGTTGTTCATATGAATTAAAGCACTAGAATCAACATATCAAACATTTGCATTCCATTTTGAAACATCAACAAACATTGTATTTATCATGTGATGTTGGAGCACGAACAAATTCTCTGATTCATCTCCATTGATGCATAGTTGTTTTGTTGCTTTTTGTTGTCTTGATTCTTCAACTTTCAATAGTTCAAAGTGACTAGGTTTTCCATAATTCCACCCTCCTTTAGTGTTATTACCTAAATTATTTCTTTGGCATCTTTGGCTGCCCCTACCTCAAAATTTAGCTCTACCTCCTACGTTAGTTTGTTGTTAACCTTGGTCTTCATTACTGTTTCCTCTTCCACTTTTGAAGAATCTACCTGATCCTCTTCCTCTACCATATTAGAATACATAATCAAAACCAACATTTTTTTGGGTGTTCATGTCTTCACACCAAGGTTTGTTTCTTGAATTATCAAGATGGACACAAGATCAACAAAATTTGGAATATTCTCTTTGTTTTGAATAGAAGTTTTGAATTTCTTATATGTAGTTCTTAAACCACAAAGGAACACTTCCCCCTTATCATAATCATCTACATTGATGCCAATAGATGAAAATGGCTCACATATGCTTTTGCTTTTTAGGGTGTAGTCACTTACCAACATGCTCTTTTCCTCTAGTGTATGTAGCTCATTCTTGAGTTGCACTTTTTGTGCCTTTGTTTTGGTCTCATACAATGAGACCAAACTATTCCAAACCTCTTTCAAAGTTTTGGCATCCTATATGTGCCCAATCATGCTATCCTACATGGTAAGAGGAAACCCATTCATTACCTTCCATGCTTCTTGATTCCACTCTTCATATGTTCTTAACGGGTCCGTAGTCGAATTCCTCTCTAGTAGCTACATAGAATTTTCCTTCTCTCCTTTGATGCACTTCTAATACCATTTTCCCATCAAGAAATTCTTCATTCTAAATCTCCAAGCATGAAAAATTTTTATTTAACTTATCACTCATAAGTTGAGTCATTCAATGAGCATTCGACATTTCTGAAGCAGTTCAAAATACTTCAAAAATACTAAAAAGAAATGCCTCTACTTGAACACAAGCACACTATGGCTTGACAGTTTGATATCAAAATAAAAAACAATTTTTTTTGTATCAAAGGTACATAAAATCTCTTGAAATTCTAGATCTAGAATATTTGAGAGATATAAATAGGAACCAAGTTATAGTTTTGTAAATTGACCTCTTTTTTCTGGGCCCGACCTTGCGGGCTTGAAACGTTTAAGATCATCTGTGAAGTGCACATTCTCAATGCCTACTCACATCCTCTTCATTGTTCGACTTCTCCATCAGCTCTCTACAGTCACAATTTGATACCATGTCAAGAGAAAGTAGATAAGTAAGAGGCTGCTCACACACTCTCATATACAAAAAGAGGAGCACATAGAGATTCAAGAAAAGGAAGTATGCTCTTCTTCATCTTCTTGTTCTTCCTCTATACATAAAGTGAATATACAAGAATGACCTCATACAATAATACAACCAATACAATATATAAAGATGAGTACATAAAGAAAACCTTAATGTCTGGGAATGAGCACATTGTCAAGAAATAGATGTTTCATAACTCTCTGTAGATAAATCTACTAAAGCTCACTAAAAATATCCCTTACATATATTGGCATAACTACTATACATATCAGGGAAATGCAAAAACGGTACATGGCATCCTCGATCAACACATGCTGAGCTTGATATCTCAACATTAAGTTCACATTAAGTCGGAAAGTATATCTGTCTTATCAAAAAGTAAGAAAAAGTAAGGAACACAAATTATGAAGCTACATTAAAAGAGTTATTTTTCTTGCAGTTCAATGGCTAAGAGTTCGTGTGTAATTGCGAACTTAGAACATTGAATAATTAATCTAAATTTTAGTAGATGCTTAGAGAATCATTTGAAAATTTACTAAAGAAAAATTTCAAAGAGATCTTACCCTTCCTTGTCTAGTTTATTGTGCATCCTAAGTAGGATGATTACTCAAAATAGTTCTATTGTTTCATGATAAACTTTTTTGAGAGCTCTCACATAAATTCGTCCAATGGAGTGATGGAATCAAATAAAATAGCTGAACTTAATAAAAAATTTACCCTTCAAGCTCAACAAAGTTACTCTTAGATTATGTTTGCATCTATATAAATGATGAACATAGTTACCGTTAGGAGATACATTGGTTACTATGGGAAAATACCTTACATGAAATAGAAAAGTTTTTTTTAGTTCATTAATTAAGATGGTTCTCCTACCCATATTCAAGGAACTTCTCCTTTGGGAATCTAAAAACCTCCAAGTATTCTATTTGTACTGATCCATTAATTTTCCTAAATAAAAGTACACATTCATCAATATATATATGGAAGAGTGAATAAATATGTCCTTACAAAAGATGTGTAATTAAAGTAAAATTTTTTCATATGTTGATACCTTAGAAGTCTTGTCGAGTACATTTTTCTAAAAAAACCACATAGCCATTAAATGGAGAAAGTTTATGTAATTCGTTCTCGTCAATGGGCATAGTGAGATGGACCTTCAACTTTTCATACGTCACACCAACATGTTTCTTCATAATGATTATGATAATGTCTCTACTATTTGGAACTTGCATAATATCTTTTGCATTGACCTTGGATCCAAAATTAAGCACTGAAAATGGGCTTTGAGGCTCTTTCACATCCACTACCATATTCTTTCCCTAATCAAGGATACAAGAGCTTTACTCTTGTCAATGTTTTGCATGGTTGGAATAAAAATGGGTTTTGGAGTTTCCTTGAGCCCTCATTGGAATTAGTTTCTCATTAAAGTAAAAAACAAGCTCCAATACTAGAAAGACATGTAGCTTAATGTGGCATGTGAAGATGCGTTGATCAAACTATTCCTTATTTCGGCTATCATCTTGTTTTTTGACCATTGAGAGAAATAATAATAAGAATTCGAATATTGGTAGTCTATAGAAACTTCCATTGGACTAGAAATATGAATATTAGAGGAGTGGCAAGGATTTACCAGGAATTGTATGCCTTCACCAATGATTTGGATGGCTAAACAATTCTAGATATGTAAGCCATGGCTAATTAGATTCTAGAAAAATGGAGGATTAGAACATGATGTAATAAAAGGTATTCTTGAACCAAGCTTATTTGCAAGAATTTCAATCACCTTTGACTCTTTGAAACCCTTGATCCACTCATGCCTCTATTCTCTATGAATCCCATTGTCTCCAAGGAATCATATCTGATCCTTTCTTTGTGGAAACAAGAGGAAGGCCTTTTGATCCATCATTAATGATGGCAAGTAAAAGAAAAGTTGGAGAAGCTTGCAGAGGCTTGGAAAGTTGAGTTGTCAAGTGGTGAAGTTGGTATAGAAAACCAACATAGAACCAGACCTAGCTATTTGAATATGTAAATTAGACCTTTTAGGCTTCTGTTTGGTGCAATAAAATCCAATAGGTACTTTGAAATATCAACAAGAACAAGTTGATGATTCAATTGAAGTATGAACTCATTACCTTGGGCAAGACACTTAGTAGCAACATGAAGTATTGTATTCTGAAGATCAAGGAAGCAAGTGATGCATTGGGATACATAGGTTTCCATATAGATGATGATTACCTAGTCGCATATACATTCAATGGGGTTAGGGATGATGATTATTGGAAGGCTTGCACAAAAGCTTTATATGTCAGAGATAATCTTCCAAATTTGAGCAACTAGTGGTTGCAATGGTTGGTGAGGAGATGAGCATGGGAGGCTCAAATTGAAAGGTCAATGAAGCCCAAGAATTTTATGTAGGTAAAGGAAAAGGTAGAGGAAGAAATCAAGGTAGATGCAAAAATAGGCTACCATTTAAGAAGAGTAAGTATGTGAGTTATCGTTCACTTCATGTATTTCATGCAAATGTTTTTGGTAGCAATAAAGGAGAGCTCAAATAGCGGTAATATATATAGTGTAGCCTTCACTCATGATTTTACAAGGATGGAGTGACTTTATTATAGGAAGCATAAATGAGATGCCTTTTATTATATCAAGAAGTTCAAAGGTATTGAAGAGAAGGAATGTGATATGTACATAAAATGTCTAAGGTCAAATGGATGGGGGGAATAGTTCTCATGAGTTCTCTTATTTTTTGCAGTCAAAGTACATCAAGAGATAAATCACATGCAAGTACACACCACACAAAAGTGGTTTAGTAGAAAGAAAGAATAGGTGCGTTGCAAAATGTGTTAGGTCAATGATGAAGAGGATGGGAATTCCTAATTGCGATTGGTTTGACGCAGTAACCACTCCCATGTACATCATATATAGAGCACACACATCATGTATACATCGTGAAACTGCTTATGAATCTTGGTATAATAGAAAACTAGATGTATCAAACTTGAAATTGTTGGGTTCTACTTGCTATGTGTTAATACCAAGTGAATTAAGAATGAAACTCGATGATGATCACAAAGATGTATGTTCATAGGATATTCCGATGGAAAAAAGGGATATAGATGCTACAAACCCATAGTCAAGAAGCTAAAGGTAATAATGGATGTCCATTTTCTGAAATTTAACCTTGGCATTCTTCATATGTATATATGCAGGCAAATGAAGATTACAAAGGAAGGACTTCAAGGGGAAACCAAGAACGCGATAGCCTGGTTCTTAGTGGACTAAAATATTCCAAACAATCACATGGAATGGAGATATTTCAAGGTAAATTAGTGATGCAAGGAACAAAGGAGAGACAAAAATCACAAAGATAGAAGAAGATGAAACTTGTGGATGGAGCTCAATATAGACAATCATGCAAAGAAAGGGGAGAGCTCAAAAGTGAAAAAAAAATCCAAATTAATGCAATGCTGAAATAAGGTCTCATCAGGTAAGTTAGATAGTTGAGTGACTTACCTATGACTCACTCATGGCTAGGCACTATGCCTATATGAGTAAACTTGTTAAGGACCCCACATGCTTTGAAGAAGCAAATACATGGAGGTAATGGCAAGAGGTTGTGCAAGAAGAGATCAAAGCTTTATAAGATAATCACACGTGGACATTAGTTACAAGAAAGAAAGATATAAAGGTCACTAGAAACAATTGGGTATATAAGGTAAGGAAAAACTCAAATGGTATCATTGCTAGGTATAAAGCAAGTCTTGTAGCTAAAGGCATTGCTTAAACGTATGGATTGGACTATGAAGACACATTTACCTTGTGGCCAAAATGACTACCATTAGAAAACACATTGCAAGAACATCTATCAAGCATATGAAGATTTATCATTTTGTTGCGAAGAATGATTCTCTAAAGAGAGAGCTATAGGAGGTAGTATACATAGACAAACCATTATGGTTTGAAGATAAAATTGAAGGATATTATGTTGGCAAGTTAAAGAAGGTATTCAACAGTCTCAAGAAATCCCCAAGGGCATGGAATAAAAGTCTTGTAGACTACTTGATGAGTTGTGGATACAAAAGAAAAAGTCAATCTAGGCCATTATTATTCTACAAAAGAGAAGGTGAAGCATCTCTCTACTTATGTATGTATCCAAATGAATTGATTATTATAGGTGATCATGAAGAAGGCATCAAAGGCATCAAGGAAAGGAATGGGAAGAAATTCAAGATCTCAAAACTTGGATATCTAAGATATTTTTGAGATATTGAAGTCATATATAACAATAGTGGTATCTTGCCCATGCACTGAAAATACATCTTTGATGTATTGAATACGTATGAACTTATAGGCTATGAACCATTGGGAAACCCAACAGAAGTCAATATGAAATAGGGTTCAATAGAAGGTAATGAAATTTTACTTTAACTCTTATACATGTCAATAGAGGCCTCTTTAAATTATGCCACTATCACAACACATGACCTAGCATATAAAGTTCATGTGGTATCTCTAGTTATGCACACACCTAGGGTTCCTCATTTACTTGTAGCTAAAAGGTTACTTAAATATCTCAAGGGAACTTTGAATGAAGGTCTTTTCTATCCCTTTAAATATTATTTGTAGGTAGAAGCATATCCAAATGCAGATTGGGTTTTGTTCGAAGAAGATAGGAGGAGTACAAGTGGATATTCAGTGATGCTAGGAAAGAAGGTCTTTTCATGGATGGAAAAGAAACAACCAACAACTTCCCTATGTTCTATAGAGGTTGAATACAAGTCATTGTCACAAGTTACATGTGAGCTCAGTTGGCTCAAGAAACTTATGATTGAGATAACTTTGGAGGTAAATTAAGTTCCATTCATGTGCAAAAACATGGGCAATGTTGACAATCGTATCCCACATATGCACGTACACAGAAAATAGAAAGAGATAAGAGACAAAGAGAGACAACACAAGATAAGGTACAATCTTCCCGCACATGCTCTCATGGACAACTCTATGAGAGCATGCATATTTATAGGTAATTCATATTATGTTCTGAATAGAAGGTACATGAGGGCGACACTTTACAAAAATAGCTAAAGATAACTATCTTCTAAAAATAACTTATTCTCGAAAAAATACTCTTCTTAATATCTCTAAAAGTATTCCAATAAATACATCCGCATTCACACTCATTCACAATCTCATGGATCTCCACTTGCTAAATCAAAACACAAAATGCTTTAAAATCCTCAAGGCATGTAACCTTCATTCCAAATATTCCATAAAGTATAACATGCCCCCTAGTTGTCAAGCAACTGACCTGGGTTGATAAGAATGAAATAGACATGGATGGCCAATCACGTGTTCCATCACTGAACAATCATAAGCATGTTCCATGTAAAAACACATGCATGGAACTTGAAAACTGGAATTTAAAGTGAATGAGAATGATATGCAGGATTTAAGTCTAAATGCATTCCAAAAGTGATACAAAAATGAATATCTTGATGTGATAATTAGTAACCATGAATTTATACTTGAATGCATGTGCATACAAATTTTTCCAAAAATTTTGACAGCATAAAGGTGCAATTTTGAAAACCGAAAAAATTTTGACAAACAATTTCCATGATATTGATGCCAACAGGCACAATCTATGCATAAAGAGACCGAAAGGGTATTACACACCCTCACAAATATATATTTTTCTCCTCGCTAGCTTGCAAGAAAATACTTAACTATCCTAGGAAAAAGAATACATGCAGGATGCAAGACAAACAATGTATAAACTATCAATATACTCTAGGTACGATGCAAAACTTGCATGTCCAAGATGTAATTTGATGCAAAAAGAGAGAATGGATGCATATAAATTAACAAGAAACTTATCTGAAGTTGAAAAAATAATTTGCACATGTGTGCTGATGTTGAAGATGGTCCATCCTTTGTTGGAATAGTGTGACAATACTTCTCCAAGAGTCGATACTTCAAAACGATGATCGAAAGAGGTTTGTTGGAAAGGTATGGCAAATTTCAAAACTCTGAAGATGACCAAGACTGAAACCAAAGTATGGATTCCAGCCACTCTCTCCAAAGGCCCTTGAGAGGACTTTCCATAGCATCAAAAATTTCTTAATTTGGAGCTTAGATGACCAAGATGAACCCAAAAGAGTGAAAATTTGTAATCTCAATTGGCTAATTTGCTTGAAAATGAAGTTTACGTTATGACTTGTCTATGAGAAAATTCGTACTATGAAAGTTTTCTTCTTTGCTTCCTTCAAGGGTGCGCATCCGTCTATTTGTAATCCCATATGCCATGTTATGCGGTTGAAGTATATAATGGGTTTTATTAAACAAAACTGAATGTGAAAGGCACTCTCTTGAACTTCTCGAGGAGGATGTACGCGCCTCCGTACTGGTGTAAACAAAACTGAATGTGCAAGGCATTCTCTTGAACTTCTCTAGGAGGATGTGCACGCCTACATATTGTTGACGATCGGATCTCGCAGATGCATGTACACAAAAAAAAAACAAGAGACAATAGAGAGAGGAAAGAGACGACACGAGATAGGGTCCAATCTCCCTCCACATGCTCTCTTGGAGAACTCTATGAGAGCATCTGTATTTATAGGCAAATCTTATTATGTCTTGAAAAGAAGATACATGAGGGCCACGCTTTAAATAGCATGCTTTTTCTTTATTTACAAAAATAGCTAGAAATAACTTATTCTCTAAAAATACTCCTTTAAATATCGCCAAAAGTTGAATAAATCCACACTCGTTCACACCCTCATGGATATTCACTTGCTAAATCAAAACACAACACATTAAAATCCTCAAGGCATTAAACCTTCATCCCAAATATTCCATAAAGTATAACATGCCCCCCAGTTGTCGAGCAGCTGACCTCAGTTGATACCACTGTTGACGATCGTATCCCGTAGATGCACGTACGAAAAAAATAGAAACAGATAAAGAGACAAAGAGAGACGACACAAGATAGGGTAGAATCCCCCCCACATGCTCTCATAGACAACTCTATGAGAGCATACGTATTTATAGGTAATTCATATTATGTCCTGAATAGAAGATACATGAGGGCCACGCTAAAAATAGCATTCTTTTGCTTTATCTACAAAAATAGCTAAAAATAACTATTTTCTAAAAATAACTTATTCTCTAAAAATACTCTTCCAAATATCTCCAAAAGTATTCAAATAAATCCATCCACGTTCACACTCCTTCACACTCATTCACACCCTCATGGATCTCCACGTGCTTAATCAAAACATAAAACACATTAAAATCCTCAAGGAATTAAACCTTCATTCCAAATATTCCATAAAATATAACAGACAAAGTGTACATATCTAGCAATCCTATGTTCCATGGTAGGAGCAAACATATAGAGGTACATTACCACTACATTAGAGAGAAGGTGCTACATAAAGAGGTAAAAATCTAACATATGAGTACCAAGGATCTATGTGGTTATATGTTTACCAACGTATTGCACTCAACCAAGCTAAAAAATCTCAAAAGAGGCATTGTAATGATGGAGCCACGATGAGGACTTGAAGGTTGAATCTTGAGGGCAAGTGTCAAAAATCAAGCTCCAACCTTAGGTGCATATGAGCCTCCTAAAGTGATGATACTTGGAGCATTGTAAAGCAAGGATCCAAATAGAGCTATTCGTGTTCATATTTAAATTTGAATCCCCCGTGTAACTCTCAAATAGATCACCTATCATACTTAGGTGTCTTAAATCTTATATTATAGGAAAAGATACTCTTATCAATCTGGGAATCTTTTCAAAGCTATATTAAAAAACTTTGCACTTTCACTTGATATGATCCCGCATGTGTTATCACTAATAGAATTTGAGTAAGCTATTAGAACCATTTCTTGCATGTGTTATCACTACTAGAATTTGAGTAAGCTATTAGAACCATTTCTTAGCAAGAACCTTCCTTGCTTGAGGATTTTCTTCACAATTTTTGTAGCCATAGTGCACAATCTATTTTCTCTGTGTAGGAGCTTGTTAGCTTTGAGTATCGAGTTGTGTTTCCTATTCATACGAAATACATTCCTTGTAATGTTTGGGATTTTATAAAGTTAGTATAGTCCTTTAAAGTTGGATGCAAGTGCAAGTCTGATCTCTGCATATTTTGAGAGAAATTGTCTTTAGTAAACAGTAGTTTTTGTATGTATGTCTGGTGAAGGCAGTACATAGCTTGTCTTGCAGGCATTGGTTCTCATTGTAGAAGCAAGTATTTTGATTGAGATAAATTTTATTAGGAGTATCCAAAGTCTAGTTTGAGTGTCCAAAACCTCTCGTGTTCATTCCTTTGAAACTTAGAAAATCATTGTTTTCAGTGAATAGAGGTATCAATGAACATACGCGTGAGGCCATTCATGCTTAGTGTGAGGCCATTCATGCTTCAAACTGCATTAGGAAAGTCTACATTATCCTATGGCACTTCTACTTTCATATTATATTTTGTGTGTAGATGTTTGTTGATTTGAATGCATTTTATATACAACTAGTTCTATTCGTCACATACTTGTCATATGTACAATTCTATTTTGTGTAGTATGCTGTAGAAACTGGTTCTTGCATCAGTCTATATATTAAATGTTCATTAAGAATTTACTTCGTAGTTATGTGTACTTTCTTCGTTGCAACACCTCCAATTTCCATGCATTCTACGTTGTTTAATTCCGTCTTTCATTTCTGGAATCCCAAGAGCATCTACTTTCATCTCTGGAGTCCCAAGAGCGCCCACTGTGATGATTTAATGTCGCCATTTCTAGGTGATATCAAGTGCGAGATTAGGGATAAAAATACTTTTTTTGAAATGGAATGTTATCCAAGGGGCGTGGTTTAGTGGATGTGCCTTGTACTTCTAAGCAGACTGCTAGAGTTCAAGTCTCGCTCGAGGTTGGATGCCTCAGAGTTCTCCAAGATGGTGTCTCCACCTTACGAGATCGGATGTGTGCCTTTCCAAATTCATTGTACTCTCAAAAGAAAAAAAAAAAAAAAGAGTCTGAAGTTTGAGCGAATTCAACAATCCTTGTTTTTTGTCACCTACAAAATGAAAATTTTTAACACAACTATTTAGTGAATGCAGGAGTTCCAGAGAGGATCCTTCTCACATATTCAAACCTTAGCCCAGAAATTGAAATGATGGTCCCTTTCTCTCCGTTTGTCATGCTTCTCGTATTCATCAAAGAACAAGTGGCTTTTCACGCTTCTTAAAATAAAAACATTCACAAATTTACATGGTAGGTGCCCTCCGTAGATAGACGGCCTCCTGCACATCTCCACACATGGGGGTTCATTGTCTGATGAATTCTAGATATGTAGGCCATGGCTAACAAGATTCTAGCCAAATGGACGATTAGATGATGGTGTAATCAAATGGAGCCTTGAACCAAGCTTATTTTCAGGAATTGCAATCACCTCTTACTCTTGAAAAGCCTTGATCCATTCATGCCTCTGTTCTCTCCGATTCCTATTGTCTCAAACGAATCCAATCTGATCCTCTCTTTGTGTAGATCTTGCAATAAGATGAAGCCCTTTTGCTCCATCATCAATGATGAGAAGTGGGCTTAACGGATTAGGAAAAGTGATTCCATCTAGTTCCTTATTACAAGTATAAGAAGCGTTAAGACAGAAAATACTGAAAGATCTAAGAAGCTTTGGTATGGTGTCTTTGGTAAGTAGAAGCACCACTTGAACCAATATAGAAGACATTTTATTTGGTTTGAGCACATCAACTCTAGCTTTAAAGGGGATAATGAAGACTAGTGCCTATTAAGACATAGGGGGAATGCATGGGATGCTTCAGAGATTTGGCCCCTTCTCTCTCTTGATCTCCCCTCTTGAAGGGTTTTAAGAACAAAATGAGAACTCATTATTTATTTATCTTTAAACAAGGAGTGGTGCACTATTGCTCTTGGATTAGGTGGGGCTTCACGTTCAAGCATCTCTTGTTTCCACTTTAGAGAACAAGAAAGTGGTGACCAGTGCACCCCATTCAAGGCTAGTAAAAATGGGGTGCACTGTTCACCTATTATTTTCCTTTCTTAAGAGAACCTCAACTTGGAAGAGACCAATAAGTTCCTTTTATTGACTCATCAAACTAGTTGGAAGAAAGTTTCTCTTGGTGAAGCTATCGACTACTCTAGGGTACTTTGGAATACTACTCAAAGTGAGCTTTGGAAGGAAAGGGGTGCGGCCAATTTAGAAGAACCCCCTACAGAATTGTCTCTACATAAGACCGTAGTCAGCCAGGCTAGAAGAATTCAAAAGTAGAAAAGCTTTTACCCATTAAACACCTAGAACGTGTTGTAGAAAACAATAAACTTAAAAAGTATGTGGATTCCTCATAAAGGAGACGAAAAGGTTACCAATATTTTTTGTACTTCTCTCTAATCTTCTTGTACCTCGTGTCAAAAAAAGAAAGAGGGACACTGTTTGTCGCTAATTAAGTTGAAGGTGAGAGAGAGAGAGGGGGACGGTGTTAGTTGCTAATTTAGTTGAAGCTGTGTATGTGTGTGTGTGTGTGTGAGAGAGAGAGAGAGGGACAGTGTTTGTTGCTTATTAAGTTGCAGCTGAGAGAAAGAGTCCTTGAAAAACCTCACAGAATACCCAAGTTTTAGCACTTCCTTGAAATAACACACACTGCATGAGAGTCCATGCCTCTAAGCACTCATAACCATTTCCTGCGATGCCATATTCTTTAAAGCATTCATGTCAGGTTTATTGGGTTTAGAAGACTCTCTTTTATAATTAAAAAAAAGAAACAAAAAGAATACGTTTATGTTATAAACCTCGAAACCTTTTTCTACGTCATCGTATTCTGAATTAGATTTTCTGGTTGCCTTTGAGACATTTTCTTGTCTTGAGCCAATGACATCTGCTTCAAATTTATAAGAGATGTGAAACTTGAGAATCAATTCAACATTATCACGTTGAACCTTATGTTGAATTCTAGACACACGTGAATTTTATAGGATAAATAGCATATAATTCTAGTATAGAGTTTACACGAGAGAGTTACTATAGAGAATATGAGGGGGTCCAATGAGCATACACACATATTCAAGGTGTATGCTGATCCTTATTTTCTTTTAGTATGTTTCTATCTTAATATCATTTTTAGGTGAAGCTTTTATGGGGATTAAATAAGAGAGTTACTATGAATATACACAACCATAATGCATGTGCATATTTATATTTCGGTTTTGATTTGTGGTTCACATTTTCTAGTTGGATGGGCCTTTTGCCTCTTGAGGTGGTGCAAGGGCGTGCATGAATAGCACCGCGATGGTTTTACTGTGTGACTAGACGTGGGTTGTTTATGAGTGCACTTTAGGACTTCAGATGTGAAAACAATTTCGTAGAAAGTCTTTGTTTATATTCTAGTGGTCAATGCTCATGATAAACATCATTTTACTACATGCAAGTCTTTTTTCACACTCGTGTTTTTATGAATTACTTTCAATTCTTACTCTATATATAAAGATTAACAATTTAAATATGTATGCATATAATCATATACACATACTAGTAAATGGGCTCCATTGACATTTTCCCTTCTAACTAGCCTGGAAAACTTGATCTGCAACATGCAGAATGGACCTCCTTTTCCTAGATTGATCTTCCTACAATAGAACAAAGACTAACTCCTCAAATGTTAAGGCATTTGGATTTCCTTTCATAGAGACAAGACTATTAATGCATGTGCTTGAGCATCTCTACCGTCCCAACGAAGTTGCTCTATAGTAGGTGCAGCAAGAACTGCAACACAAACAAGAACTTGAAGAACATCATCTTCAATCCCATCCGCATCACCTTTAGTAACTGTATTTATAGATGTAGTAGGATGTTTTTGAACACCCTCCACAAAATTCCACAATTCTTTTGCGACCAATACATGATGCATCATATATGCCAATAATGGGTAATTGGGACCATCCAACTTATCCTCAATAGCCAGCATATGGAAAACATCACTAGTTTCAGCCATGGCCACTCATTAAAATACCTTGATGTAGAAAAATGAATCTATCTCAAAAAGTTGAACAAAACTACTCTCTCAAGTTATGCTAAATGTGTAGCAGACTTTGATAAGATTATACTATCAAATCAAAACGTGTATATATGTTTGCCACAAATAGACAAAATTGTTTGCACAAGCACTAAGATACTACACTCGTAGGGCAAAATGAGCTCATATCATGATTTTGACACCACAAAGCGATGGAGTTTTGAACAGCTAATCACCCTAAGTATGCTCACCAATTTTGGTGCGATTCTGAGACTTTGATCGAAGGGGTTTCAACAACACCGTCAATGAAGTGGCGACCTACACTGATACCAATTGTTGGAGTTTGAGGTCTGCGGAAACATGTGAAAATAACTCTAAATTTAGTAGATCCTTAGAAAATCATTTGAAAAGTTACTAAAGAAAAGTTTCAAAGCGATCATACACTTCGTGGTCCACTTCATCGTGCATCCTAAGCTAGATAATTACTCAAAATAGTTCCAATGTTTCGTGATGATATTTTTTGAGATCTCTCACTTAATTCCATCTAAGGGAGTGATGGAATTAGTTATAAGTAGTTAAACTTAATAGAAAATTTAGCCTTCAGGTTCAACAAATTTATTCTTAGTTCATGTTTGCATCTATATAGATGTAGTAGTTAAACCTCATAAAAGAATTTAGCCTACAAGCTCAACAAATTTATTCTTAGTTCATGTTTGCATCTATATAAATGATGAATACAGTTATCTTTAGGAGTTGCATTCGTTCTTATGGGAAACAACCTTACATGAAATAGAAAAGCTTTTCTTCTTTCATTTAGTTAAGTTTTTTCTCCTACCATATTCAAGGATGAACTTCTCCTTTCGGAATTTAAAGTCCATCAAGTATTAGATTTGAACAGATCCATTAATTTTCCTAAAGAAAAGTAAACATTCATCAATATATATGGAAGAGTGAATGAAGATGTCCTTATGGAAGATGTCTAGTTAAAGTAAAAGGTTACCATGTGTTGATACCTTAGAAATATTCTCCAATACATCTTTCTAAAAAAGCCCATACCCATTAAATAGAGAAAGTTGATGTAATTCATTCTCAATGGGCATGTTGAGATGGACCATGTTGAGATGGACCTTAGACTTTTCACGAGTCGCACCCACGTGTCTCTTCATAATGACTATGGTAATGTCTCTACTTTTTTGGAATTTCCATGCTATGTTTTGCATTGATTTTGGATCCAAAATTAAGCATTACAAGATGGGCTTTGAGATTGTTTCGCATCCACTCCCATGTTCTTTCCTTAATCAAGGATACAAGGAGCTTTCCTCTTGTCAGGTTTTCTGCATGGTTGGAATAAAAATGGTTTTTGTTCTTTCCTTGAGTAATTATTGGAATTGGTTTCTCGTTAAGGTAAAAAATAAGCTCCAATACTAATACGTGTAGCTTAATGTGACATCGAAAGCAGTGTTGATCAAATTATTTCTCATGTTCCTCATTGCCTCGTTTTTGGCCATTGAGAACAAATGATAATAAGCATTGGAAGATTGGTAGTCTATAGAAGCTTCCATTTGACTAGAAATATGGATCTGAGAGGAGTGTCAAGAACTTACTGGAAAGTCTATGCCTTCGCCAATGGTTTGGATCTATGAGGAATTCTAGATGTGTAGGCCATGGCTAACTAGATTCTATCCAAACGGATGATTAGAGCATGGTGTAATGAAAGAGAGCCTTGAACCACTATATTTTCAACAATTGCAATCACCTCTTACTCTTGGAAAGCCTAGATCCATTCATGCCTCTGTTCTCTTCGATTCCTATTGTCTCAAAGGAATCCAATCTGATCCTCTCTTTGTGGAGATCTTGCAACAAGATGAAGCCCGTTCGCTCCATCATTAATGATGGGAAGTGGGCTTAACGGATTAGGCAACGTGATTCCATCTAGTTCCATATTACAAGTATAAGGAGCATTAAGGGAGAAAATATTGAAAGAGCTAAGAAGCTTTGGTATGGTGTCTTTGGTAAGTAGAAGTACCACTTGAACCAAGATATAAGACATTCAATATGGTTTGAGCACATCAACTCTAGCTATAGAGTGGAAAATGAGGACTAGTGCCTATTAAGGCATAGGATAAATGCATGGGATGCTATAGAGACTTGGCCACTTCTCTCTCAGGATCTCCCCTCTTCATGGGTTTTAAGAACAAAACGAGACCTCATTATTTATTTATCTTTAAACAAGAAGTGGTGCACTATTGTTCTTGGATTATGTGGCGCTTCAAGTTCAAGCATCTCTTGTTCCCACTTATAGAGAACAAGAAATGGGTCCTCATGTGGGAGATGTTTCATTCACAGAACTAGACCAATGCCAAGGCTAGTAAAATTGGGGTGCACGGGTCATGTGTTATCTTCCTTTCTTAAGAGAGCCTCAACTTGGTAGAGTACCAAGAAATTTCTTTTGTTGACTCATCAAACTACTTGGAAGAAAGTTTCTCTTGGTGAAGCTATCTACTGCTATTTTGAATACTATTCAAAGTGAGCTTTGGAACGAAAGGGGTGTGGACAATTTAGAAGAATTTCCTAGAGAATTGTCTCTAGATAAGTTCCTAGTTAGCTTAGGTAGAAGAATTCAAAAGTAGAAAATATTTTAACCATTAAACACCTAGAGAATTTGTTGGAGAAAAGAATAAACTTAAAAAGTATGTGGACTCCTCACAAAGGAGACAAAAAGGTTATCAAGATTTTCTGTAATTCTCTCTAATCTTCTTGTACCTCATGTCAAGAAAAACAAGAGGGATAGATTTTGTTTCTAATTAAGCTGAAGCTGAGAGAGAGAGAGAGAGAGTTTGTGTGAAAAAACTCAAAGAATACCCAAGTTTTAGCACGTCCTTGAAATAATATGCACCACATGAGAGTCCATGCTAAGTCAAGGTCAGAGCTATTAAATCTTATGTTATTGTAAACACCATGAGTTTTATAGGATAAATGGAAACATATAAATCTATTAAAGAGTTTACATGAGAGTGAGTATAGAGAAAATGAGGGGTCCAATGAGCATACACACATTCAAGGTGTATGATGATCCTTAATGTTTTATAATATGTTCCTATCTTAATACCATTTTTAAGTGAAGCGTTTATGGGGATTAAGTAAGAAAGTTACCATGAATATAATCCGAAGACACAATCATAATATTTATCTTTTGATTTTAATTTGTGGTTCATATTTTCTAGAAAATATGTGGAACCATATAGAAATATTATGGTGATGTGACAAGAAACTTAGTATGTACATACTGAGAAGATCTAATGACCATAGAGATGATCATGATGAATGTCGAGCTTGTTGAAAATGAGGATATAACCTTAGGAGCATGTGAACCTTCTAAATATTGAAAAATAAGTCTCAATCATGCAAAAGGGCCAATAAAAAAGGAGGACCCAAAGTCGTGCAATCAAGTTAGAAGCTCCACCAAACTCAATCAAATTCAAATCCCATCAAATCAGCCACCAAAAAAAAAAGCTTTGAAGTCAATCTACTACTCATCTTCTGAGTTGATGTCCTCTGCTTGGTGTTGATCTTCTTGAGTGAGGGTTGGAAAATCATTTTTTAAATTATATGGTAACTTGACTTTCCTGCAATCATCTTCAAACCATAAATTATTATCATCAAATACTACATCCCTACTAACTATGACTGTCTTGTTAGTGGGATTGTATAGTCTATATCGCTTTTGATTATGATCATACCCAATAGATATACATTTCTCAGCCTTAGCGTCAAGCTTCCCTCTTATTTATGATGGCATGTGTGCATAGGCAATGCACCCAAATATTTTTCAATGATCCAATGATGGTCTCCTGCCATTCCATGCTTCATATGGTATCATACCATCTAAAGATCTGGATGGAAGCCTATTGACTAAGTAAGTGGTTGTGGATACAGCCTCTACCGATAAATAATTAGGTAATGTTTTCTCATTTAACATAGATCTAGCTACTTCAACAATTAACCTATTCCTTCTCTTTTCCACTCCATTCAATTCAGGAGTAGACTTGGTTGTTTCTTCCCTCTTTATGCCTCTGTCCTATAGAAATAGATCAAACTCATGTGAAAAAAACTCATCATCTCCATCAGACCTTATTCTGTTCAAGCTCCTTTTTGTTTGGTTTCAACTAGTGCCAAATACTTCTTGAAACATGTAAATACCTCACCCTTATGCTTCATGAAATAGAGAATTGTCCACCTACTATAATCATCAATAAAAGAGACATGGTACCTTGAACCTGAGATGGATGGATCTTTGCTGGGACCCCACACATCAGTGTGTACAAGCTCCACATAATCTTCACGGATGTATCCTATCCTGTTGAATGCTTGCCTATGAGCTTTGCCAAATTGGCAAGCTCCACATTTGTAAATCATGGGCTGCTTGGTCACATTTGGAATGCCAAGCACACTTTGATCCTTGCAAATTTTCTTCAGAGCTCTTTCTCCTATGTGCCCTAGCCTTTTATGCCATATTTCCTACTCAGGTAAGGTTTGTTCTCTATAACTGAATAGTGCTATGTTCTTTGTGTCTTCAATTTCAAAACTAAAAAATCTACCTGACTTCTCACTTTTGGCAATCCTCTTGAATCCTCGTTGGGGGTCTTCTACATATGCTCCATGCTTGGTGAATCTCACCTGTAGACCTTTCTCTACAATCTTCCCAACACTAATTAGGTTTTTGGTTATAGTAGGCACATACAGAACTTTGCTCAAATGGTTCATAGTACCATCAGATGTTTTGACATTTTCAATTTTCTTGACTGAATGTTTAGTGTCATCACGTGCTTGTACTTCATGCTTCCCCTTAGGTCCTTCAAGATTAGATAATAGTGCTACATTTCCTGCCACATGATTGGAACAACCTGAGTCAATGTAGAAAAGATGCTCATCATCTTTACCTTGCTTGGATATCATGTTCATGATGAGCAGAGAGTCCTCTTGATCTTTAGTTTAGTTTTTGAAGTCCCTTCTTCCTCTAAAGCCTCCTTGATAGTTGTTGTTGTTGTAGCTTGATTGTAGTTATGGTTGTAGTTGCCTAAACCATTTTTGTACCTACCTCTAGATTGTCTTTAGCTTCCTCTATGGAAGCCTCTTCCCCTTTAGTTCCTTGTATTTTTGTAACATTGTTCTATAGTGCAATTGTTGAGACCACATATGTCGCATGGTGAATTGTTGTAGGGTCTCCCCTGCCTTGTTTTCCTCCTCTACCCCTACCTCTAGCACCTCTTCCTCTTCCTACATAGTTAGCTTGAGAGGTACTAGCCTCTTCATTCTATTTCTTACTTTTACCTTTATCCTTAGCTTTATTCTTATCTGTCTAAAGGACGGAAGATTGGTTACCTCTTGAGTTATCACCATTTCTGTTGAGCTTTGTCTCATGGGTGAGGATTTGTCCCATCAAGGTGTTGAGATAAGGTATTTTCATATCCATGTAGAGATCTATTGTTGTGGTGAAGGACTCCCACTTTTCATCAGCCTTAATTCCATTGATGATGTGCCTCACTATGTGCTCTTCCTCTATCTCTTCTCCAATGCTTGCAGGCTGGTTTGCAACATCTTTCATTTTGGCTACATAATCAGCTACTCCTTGCTTTGGTTGTTTTTTGAGGGTTGTGAATTACATCCACAACTAATTCCTCCTAGCTCTTGTGTTTGAGGAGAATTATGATGAAGGCACTTCCCAAGTCTCTTGGCAGGTCTTACAATTTATAACATGTGGTCACAAGAAATCAAAGATTGAGTTTAAAGATATGACCTTGCAAGAGCATCCTTTGCACACGATGTGGTCAGCCTTTCTTGCTCTTCCCTTGTTGGTTGATTCTTGCTCCTGAAGATTGGCATGTCTTCATCTCCTAAGATGTATCCATATAAGCTTCTTCCTTGAAGGTATGCTTGCAGCCTTAGGGACCATGCTGAGTAGTTGTTCCTCTCCAATTTGTCAACGAAGAATGGAAATCCATCTCCCATCTTGATTATGCTTGCTCTAATACCACTGTTGGAGGAGATGGTGGATAATCACAAGAGATGCATTGGTGTAGCTAAAGCCTCCTTCACACCTGCTATAGTTAATGGATGGAGAGTGTTGTGGTCCTCTTTAGCTAGCTAATAAGCATAAGTAATCACATATGTTTCTTGCAAGATGATCCTTTAATGATATGATCAAAACAGATAGGTAGGCATATGATCCAAGATCCAAAACTTGCTATTTTGGTTGAGACACCTACTTAGAGTTTTGAACCATTCTCTACGTAGAGCAGCAATTGAGAAAATTCCTTTTAGGGAAGTTTAATTAGCTTAACAAGTTACCAATGATGAGTGAAATAATCTAAAATGATGAACTATATGTAGTGAAATAGGTTTAGCAAATTAATCATCCATCCCAACTTTTACGAGCCTTGATAATCAGAGACCCGTGAGAAGAGATTGATTAATATATGAGGATCACAAGAAGCATTATTAATGAAACTTTGTAAGATTAAAGTAGACAGTATGCTTGAGCTATCATGCTTTGAATTCACTGTTCTAATGGAGTATGATAGAGATGTGAGAGTAAGAAGTAATGAACATGTATGTATTAAATCATGTAAAAATACAATTTCATTGGCAATAACTCATTTCTCAATAAGAGAGGAAAGAGTGATCTATGAGGTGAGCTTCTCTTATCAATGAAAGTACATGAATATGATTTCTAAACCTCCAAATTCACGTGGGCATTTCATATCCTCTTTTATAGTTTTTGTTGGAGCCAAATATTTGAATTCAAATTCAAATCTACACCTAAAAGTGAATCCTAATATATAGGATTGATTCTCTCTTGACTCAACTACCAAATGATACAAGATTATATGCTTCCTAACTTCTCGTGGGTTTATTGAGCTTTTACAAAGGGTAATTGTGAAGCAAAGTTACAAGAGGTTGTACCTATGAAGCCTTCCAAGTGTAATGCCAATGTGAGGTGATCAAGTATGTAGGCTTGGGCTTAATTGCACCTACACATTTGGAATGATTTAAAGCTTTTTGGGTAGCTCCAATAGTCTAATATAAGTCTATAATGTTGCATTTTAAGTATATGTAGAGGTGCAAAGAAAATGTCCAAATATTGAGCATATATCACTACTTGTGGACCTAGTGGAGGGCAACCATCTTCCATTTTCGCATTCGGGTGTTAGAATCATCCCCCATCACTAAACTAATAACACTTGGAGTATTTGAAGAAAGGATCCACGCACGAGTATTCATCTTCAAATTTATATATGAGTCCCCCTCATAACTCTCAAATCAATCACCTATCACAATTAGGTGTGATAAAGCATAAATTTTAGGAAATGATCTGCCTATCATTTACAAAATAATTTCAACGTTATATAAGCACACCTTTGTACATTGAAATCATATGATCCTGCATGTGTTAGCACTTAAAGAATTTGAATAATCTAGTATTTTTCTTACTGATCCCATTGTTTGCGTGAGGATTTTCTTCACACTGTGTAGCAATAGCTCACACTCTGATTTCTCTATGAAGAAGATATCTAGCACTAAGTGTTGAGCATCATTTCATAATCATATGATATCCATTTGCTATAATCTTTGTTTTATTAGAGAGATAATATAGACCTCTAAAGTTGACTTGAAGCTCAAATATGATTTGTCCATATTGAAAGAAAAGTTAATTCTAGAGTGAAGAGTAGTCTCTTTATGCATATCTAGTGAAGACAATAGGTAGTGTGTCCTAGAGACATTGGATCTCAAAGTTTGAGCAAACACTATGAAATATAAATTCGATAAGGAGGGTCTCATAGTCTAGCTTCAGTATCCAAAAGCTCTCAGGTTGATTGGATTGGAACTTAGAGAATCATTCTTCTGAATGAACAAAGGTATCCATAAACATACCTGTGAGGCCATTCATGCTTCAAGCTACATAGGGAAAGTGTACATTCTCACAAGAGTTGTATCACGGAATTTCGACACACAAAGACACACAAAGACACTCAAAAAGAACAAGAAGGATCTATTCAAGGACTTGAAAGAAGAGAACCTATTAAAGGGCATGCAAACTACTCAAGGGAAATTTATTAGTGAAGAAGCAAGGCATCTACACCATCTGTTTTGCTACCTTTAAAGTATAGAGGTAAAGATCTTCATATTCAAAACTAATCTCACATCAAGGAGACTTAGATAAATACATTAGAGTACTTCATGTAAGAATATAACACCTTGATTGAAAAGCTATAAAAGAACAAGTATCAGCAATAGAAATTTAGAATTTCTAGCTTTCTCATAGGTAAGTGTTTATGGGGGTCAATAAACGAGAGCTCAAATGGAGGTAATAGATATATTTTAACCTTCATTGATGATTGTAAAAGGATGACATGGATTTATAGCATGAAGCATAAATGAGATGTCTTTTACTACTTCAAGAAGTTCAAAGGTATTGTAGAGAAGGAATGCAATAGATACATAAAATGTCTAAGGTCAAATGGAAGGGGATAATACTTCTCTCATGAGTTCTCTCATTTATTGGATTCAAAAGGCATCAATAGAAAAATCACATGCAGGTATAGACTACAACAAAATTTTGTAGTAGAAAGAAGGAATATGTAGAATTAAAAAGTGTTTTAGGGTTATGATGAGAAAGATGGGAACTCCTAATTGATATTGATCTAATGCAACAACCACTCATATATCCATTGTGAAAAGAGCACCCACATTATGTATACATCCTACAACACTTTATAAAGCTTGGTAAAATAGAAAATTAGTTGTATCACACTTGGCATTGTTTGGTTGTACTTGCTATGTGTTAATACCATATGAACTAAGAAGGAGACGCAATAATGAGAAAAATGATGTATGTTCATAGGGTATGTGAGTGAAAAAGGGGTATAGATGCTACAACCACACAATAAGGAGCTAAGTGGATCAGTGGATGTCAAATTTGATGAGCTTTTACCTTGAGATTCTTCAAATGTATCTACACAAGCAAATGAAGATTAAGAAGGAAGGACTTCAATGGGAAACCAAGAACCAGAAAGCATAGTTCTTAGTGGACTAAAATATTTTGGTAAACATTCATCATGTAATGGAGATATTTAAAGTTAAATAAGTGATGCAAGGAACAAAAGCAATGCAAAAAATCACAAATGTAGAAGAAGATGAAGACGTGGATTGAGCTCAATATAGACCATCATGCAAAGAAGGGGGAGACCTCATAGGTTTAAAAAAAGAAATCCAAATCAATGGAATGCTGAAATACGAAGGTTTGATAAGGTCAGTTATCTAACTGAGTGTCTTGTATGTGGCTCACTCATGGCTAGACACTTTGCGTATATGAGTACAGTTGTTAAACAACCCACATGCTTTGAAGAAGAAAATACATACAGGGAATGGCAATAGGCTATGCAAGAGGAGATCAAAGCTACGAATCGTCGATTGTAGCGCAATTCTATCAAACAGAACTATTAGCGTCCTAATCTTTATAATCATCAGAAATCTTCACTCATC
Source organism: Ceratopteris richardii (assembly GCA_020310875.1). NCBI lineage: Eukaryota > Viridiplantae > Streptophyta > Polypodiopsida > Polypodiales > Pteridaceae > Ceratopteris > Ceratopteris richardii. The sequence goes on from CM035421.1 coordinate 121,949,936, forward strand.
TTGCATCAAGATAAATATTGACTTACTCCTAACGTCAAAACCAATGATTTTGTTATAGCTTCCTGAAACCCCTTTCTTGATCTGCATGTAAATATTCATTTTGCAAGAAATGGCCGATAAGAAATTACAACGAACGTATATTTACATATGAATTTGGCAAATGTACGGATATAGCTTTGTAAAGCGTACCATAACCATTTCCTGCGATACAATATTCTTAAAGCATTCATGTCAGGCTTATTGGGTTCAGAAGACTCTCTTTTACAAGAAACTAAAAAAGGAATACGTTTATGTTATAAATTTCGAATCCTTCTTTTCCTTCATCGTCTTCTCAATTAATTTTTTTGTTTAGCTTTAATGAGAAGGACATTTTCTTACATTGAGCCAATGACATATACTTCAGATATATAAGAGATGTGAAAATATAGAACCAATTCAGCAGTATCACGTTGAACCTTATGTTGAATTGTCAAAACCGTAAATTTTATAGGATAAATGGAAGCATATAGATCTATTATACAGTTTACACGAGAGACCTACTGTAGAGACAATGAGAGGATCCAATGAGCATGCATAAATATTTAAGGTGTATGCTGATTCTTAATTTTTATAATATGTTTCTATCTAAATACCATTTTTAACTCAAGCTTTTATGGGGACTAAGTAAGAGCGTTACTATGAGTATAACCTGAATACACAATCGTAACGCATGTGTATATTTATCTTTCGGCATAGATGATCATGATGGATGTCCACCTTGTTGACAATCCAGCTCCAACGTTACTAACATATGAACCCTCTAAATTGCTGACACTTGGAATATTGTAAAGCGAGGATCCAAGCATGAGTATTCATCTTCAGCTCCCCCTCATAACTCTCAAATCAATCAGCTATCACAATTAGGTGTGATAAAGCTTAAATATTAGGAAAAGTGCTTCCTATCATTTACAAAATCATTTCAATGTTACATAAACACACTTTCTACATTGAATTGATATGATCCTCCATGTGTTAACACTTAATCAATTCGAATAATGTAGACCCTTTGCAAGCCTCTTATTTGCTTGAGGATGTTCTTCACATTTTCTATAGCGATAGCTCACACTCTGATTTCTTTGTGTAGGAGATAGTTAGCACTAATTCTTGAGCAGAGTTTCACAATCATATGATACCATTTCAACTTTGTTTTATTAGAAGCTAATATATCCCTCAGAGTTCGTTTGAAGCTCAAGCCTAATTTGTTCATATTGAGAGAGAAATCACGTGTGGAATGAAGATTGGTCTCTATGTGCATATGTAGTGAAGTCAGTAGGTAGTGTCTCTTAGAGGCATTGGTTCTCCGAGTAGGAGAAAACATTTAAGTTGATAAATTGTGTTAGCAAGGTCTACTAGCCCATCATAGTGCACCAACGCAAACACATACATATATGCTAATTGGGTATGAAGTTTTATTTTTTTTTAATTCATTTAGAGGTCAGATCTCATAAGGAATAAATAGCAAGATACAAAAATCCCACTTACTAAGGATAAAATTTTCAGCATATACATGTATTCATAATAAGGCTACCTTTTCTTCCACAAGCTTTCAATTCCAAAATTTCTATTTAACTATCTGATTCAGTTCATATAAATATAAGTTTCATGCTTCAATCATAAATATATCAGATATTTAACATCTTCAGTTCTACTTGATTTTTTTAAATAAATTTGAACATATCCTTTTAACTCATGCAGTTATGCAGTGCATATACACAAAAAATCAAAGAATCTTCAATTAAAACTTTTTCACCTGATTTTAAATAGATATCTTAATCATTATCTTCATCTTTATCAGCATCATCATCAGCATCAATCTCGTCAATCTCATATTCTTCATTATTTCTCTTCTTGAACAGTTTAACTCTTTTACCTGCAATCAAATTCTTCAACAAAGAACCATCAAATTCTCTAAGTTTAAATGTACCATTATCAAATACAGTTATAACTACATACCGACCACCATCTTTTAATTAATTTCTTCCTAGCATCATACTGTGTATCAAAAGTACTATCATAAACTAATATCCAATCATCTACTTCTATAGTACGACGCCTAAGTCTATGTTTTTTATCAAAATAAATTTTATTTTTAAGACGTGATTCTCTAACTTTTTGTACATCTTCTTCAATCATTTTATTTCCTAGATTCAATTGCATAATCCTAACAGAAATCAGATCTTCACGAGTCATCTCATTATTCCACGGACGTGTCGTCCATGAAATAATCTGGGTCTGGATAGGAAAAATCGACTTCTCACAGTACATTAGTTCTGCGGACATAAATCATGTAGATCTAGTATACGTCATCCTCTCTGCCAATAGTGCAAAAGGAAGGAATCTAGGCCACTGCGTTGTATCACTATTACAGGCCTCAGAAATTGCCTTCACAATAGAGGGATGACCCCGTTCAATCTTACCGTTAGACTCCAGATCATAAGCAGTAGTGAGAGACAGACAAATCCCATGCTGGTCAAAGAATTCTCTAGCCTGTTGAGCATCTAACTCACCCCTATCTGCTACTATCTTTTCTACATAGCCAAATCTACTAATAACTTCTTCTAACAAAAATTTACATATGTTATAAGTAGTTTTAGTACGAAGAGCTCTACCCTCTACATGATTAGTCAAGTCTTCCCTAGCTAAAACTATATACCTCATCCTATCTAAACCTTTAGGCATGGTCACTAAATCAACTACCTACTTGTAATGAATACAAGGAGGATAGGTGGGGTGTAGAGGTTCTCTATGTCTAACTGATGAATGTACCTGACAAGTAGTACAAGAACTTACGAAGTCACGTATATTCAAATACATACCTGGCCACCAATAAGCTTCTCTAATTTTATCATACGTCGCATAGAAGCCTTTATGTCCTGCCCAAATAGTTTCATGCATATCTATCATAACTCTATTTTGAAGATTTTTATTTCCTAAAACTCGTTGAGGATATCTGATTTTTCCTTTTGCATGACGCCAAATAAAACCATCCTTTAGAAAGAAATTAAATGCATGTTTCCTAATGTCTCTAAATCTATTAGCTGACCAAATAGGTAATTGGTTCAAAGTGCTAAGATAATATCCTAAATCATACCAAATTCCCTCATATTCATTTTCATTAAATTTTTCATACACATAAACATCAGAAATATAATTAATCACTCTTAATTCAGTTTCAGTCATGTCATCATCTTCAAACTTAGCCCTAGAAAGCATATCTACAACAGAGTTAGTTTTTCCAGAAATATGATTTAAAATAGGATTAATAAATTTAATATAAGATATCCACCTTAACATTGCTATATCTGGAGAAGAACAATTAGTAATCATTCCTATTAATGCTAAACAATCTGTTTCTATTACTACATTAGCTCCTATAAAATATTCCTTGTCACTCTTTATCGTAGTAACTAAACCCCATAATTCACATTTTACTTGTGGATAATTTTTCTGAGTTTCATGCAAAATTTTAGCCCCAAATCTAATAGCATATCTATTTCCCTCACTATCATCTTGTCCTATTACCCAGCCTATTCCTATGGGACTAGTATCTACAGTTAAAATAATCGGTTTATTATTAGAGTAATTTACACATTTTAAAACAGGTGCATTAGAAAGTAAACTTTTTAATTTCTTCATTGCTTTAATATGAGTTTCAGCGTTCATCATATGTGTTACCGAATTTGTAGCTCCTTGGGGAAGAGTACACATACGAACTAATCCTAAAGGAGTCTTCATCGTAGTAATATCTCTACTCTCAGTAGCAAGTTGGAACTGGTCATAACCTAAAAATAAATCACCCATAGAATAGATAGAATGCACAGCAAAAGCTTCAGCAAATTCTCTTACAATAGGGCCGGTTCCCACGTTCCTAAGTGTAGCTTTATTTACAGGTTGTAAGTCTTGGATGAATCTAAGTTTATCATTCTTTTTAGGAACAGTAAACCATCTATTAGAATAAGGTGCAGAGGAAGGTTCTAAAATTTTCATATGCATCTTCTCCTTAAGCAGTTTCATTCACTCAGGTAAATGAGCCTTTGGAACTGGTATAGGGCGAAGATTCCAAGGTATATGGGCTACGGTAAATATAATCATAGGAGATACTATTCTAGGGTCAACACATCCTATTTCATGAGGATAAAGAGAAAAAACTTTTCCATGTTTTCTTATCATTTCACGAAACAATTCACGTTCAATAGGCAGTAAAAAAGAATCTTCATTTCCTATTTTAATTAATTTAAAAGTTTCATCAGTAAAATTATGTCCTATTTTTGAAATATCACGTAAGATGGGATCATTAGCTACTTGTTTTATTTTCTGGTCACTTCCTTCAGGTAAAGCTTGAGCTACAGGTTTCACTTTTTATCTATTGTTTTATACTTTATATTAATTTTAGCTTCATGAAAATCAGAAACAAATTTAAAAATTAAATCATATTCATTTAATGAGTCCAAAAGTATAACTTGTAATAATTTTTCATCATGTAAGGTTTCATTAATTTCTTCAAGTAAAGTAGAAGAAAAAAAGTCTGAATTACATTTTCAATATTTTCATTTATAGACATATATCCTTTATCTTTAAAATATTTTTCATGTTTTTTCATTATTTTCCTAGGAATATCTTTACTATTTAAAATTTGTAATCTTGAAGATGTAAAATAAATAGAAACATTTTCTATTTTATGAACACATTTATGCGAGATTTCAAACAAGTTACCACTATTGTCCCGTTCAACAATGGTGTCTAGTAAAAATTCTGATCAAAGTATGTTCCAGAATCACTAAGAGGTAGATGACTCTCGTGCATCTTCTCTTGTGATCTAATAGGTGTTTTCCTAATTTGTTCTCTATTTCTAATATGGTTTGGATTAATAGTCATTACTTGCAAGTATTGTAAATCATCTTTCGATCTAAATCTAGCATATGTAGAACATTTTCCATTATTTTTGTTTCCATTCGAGTTTCAGAGATAAAGGGTTGTCCTAAGATGACTTCATAAGAACAATTATCTTGTATAAAAAAGTGAAATGTTTCACTTATTCCACCTATTGAAATTGGAATGTTTGCACATGCTCCTAAAAGTGCACCACATCCGTTGTCTGCAGTTCTTATAATCCACCCATGCTGTTTATCTATAGGCCATCTAAATTTATCATATAATTCTTTTGATATTACATTAATTTCTGAACCTGAATCTAGGAAAGCTAAAGTTATACAAGAATTTTTACTATCTCCTAAATTTACTTTGATCTCAGGTGTTCCCCTTTCCCAAAAACTCTTTTTGTAATTGCTTTCAAATTTTTCCTGTATATTATCTGGAAGAATTGGTCCTAAAAAATTTTTATTAACGTATCCTTCACTTTCTTCCTCATCATCAGAATCAGAAGAAAAGGAATCTTTAGAAATATGAGTTACATCTACATTGTCATGCATTTCAGTATCAGTATTTAATGAAAATCTTTTTCTTTTAATCATTATAATAAAGTTATCTTTAAGTTCTAATTTAGCTATAGTAAATAATTGTTCAAGTGACATAGTCACTTGACTTTTTAAAAGAATATCATACAGTATTTCTTTTGTGTCATTTTTTGGTTCAAATTCTGAAGTTAAAATAGCTTTTGGAATTCTTTTGGGTTTCTTTGTTTTTTCCTCATTTTTATATGTTTATTCATTAGTCCTTGAATCTAATTCACTAGGTTTTGATTCTAAAGGTTTGTTTGATGACTCAGGTTGTTTACCCTCCCTTATATTTCTTCTTTCTTGCTCATTTGAATCTAAATTTGTATTTTCATTAAATTGTATATTTTTAGGTTCTTTTCTTAATTGTTTTCTAGCTACTCTTTGATTAGTTTCATCTAAATCTTGAGTTTCATCCATTTTTCTCTTTTCTTCCACATTTGCAATATGTGAGAAGATAGAGAAATGATCTACAGGTGAGTTCCATGTTGTTTTGTTCATTATATCGTCTCTAGCTTTTATTAACGCTTCTATTGAATAATTTTTGGTTTCATTTGAGGTTTCATCATCTAGATCACTCTCATCGCATTCTAATCTAACTCCAGATGAGCTTCTTTGTGCTTCAGATATATTTTCATATAGTTTTTGCATTCCACCTTTTCCCCAATTTACAGCTAGTGGGAGGTGAGTGCGGTAATCACATAGTTTTTTATCAATATCAATTACTAATTTTCTTTCTTTTGCCTCTTTTAAGGATTCACAGGCATAAGACATATGTTCAGTAGAGTCACACCAAACACATCGTCGGGTGGGTGCGCCTCTTCGTTCATTATTCTGAGCTACTGGTTGATTCACTAAAGGTGCTATAGGTATAGGATATATTTGTGGGGCATGAGTAAACTGAGGACCTAAAATTGTTCTATCTTGACTAGTTGCGGAATGAACTGTGTTTTGAAGTGTTGCCACTTCCTTAGTTATATTTGTATGCATCTGCATCATATTATCTATTTTATTAAATAATATCTCAAACTCTAACTCACTAAGAATTTTAGATGTTGATGCTTGTTCAGTTGTACTAGAGTTTATATTAATTTTAGGATTTTGAGTAGTTGGTCCTACTGTTGGAAAACTTAAATTCATATCATATAGTAATGACTGCCTCTGTTTCATCTGTGCTACTACTTCTACTACTTGTTTTACTACCGCCCAGTCCTCCGTTAAACCATATCTTTTCCCAGGTTCTTCTAGTCTCCTTCTACTTCACTTCTAATGTCTGTAGGTAAAAATTTTAGAAAATAGAGAACTATATATGGTGTAAGAGCGATCCTATCTTCATTGGTAATTGTGAAAATCTCTTCATAAATTCTCCATGTAATTGTGTAAGAGATATTTGGGTTTTAGGAGTGCTAAGCCACTTCATAAACCCTCCCCTACTGTGTTGACTATAATCTTCTAAGTAAAATTCTTTATGCATTTGTTTTTTAAAGTCTTCCCACTCAAGTGCACTATGAGGTTCTATTACACTAATGGCTGAACCTATTGCAAGTCTTACTAAAAATGTTACCCATTTAGATACAGGCAAACCATGTAGTTTTGCTAGGTCTTCAAAAGTGTCTAAATAATTAGTTGCATTAACTTGAGGGAATTTCCCTTTTTCTTTTAACATTGCTTCAACTACTTTCTATCCTTGGGTTTCTGACATCATACTCCTAAATAATTTATCCATTTTATTATGGAGGTTAGAACTAGACTTAAGTTTTTTAATATAATCCTTAATTTCTTCTTGTACTTTAGTTTTTTGTTCTCTTACCAAACTAATTAAATTTTTTGGTTCCAATCTTACTTAAGTTTAAAACCTTTACACATTTCTTGAAAAATAAATACTAATTTTCAAATGAAAATTCTTATTGAATCTTCAAACTAAAATTGTGCTAATCTAACAATCCTTAAAATTTTAATGAAAACTAGATACTAACTTTTCAAATAGATTTCTTTTTGAATTTTTCAATTAAAATTGTACTAATCAAACAATCCTAAATAGATGCTAACTTTTAAATGAGAATTCTTTTTGAATTTTAAATCTAGCAATTCCTAATATTTTAATGAAAAATAGATTCTAACTTTCAAGTGAAAATTCTTTCTTTTTTTTATTTTAAATCTAACAATTCCTAATATTTTAAGTTCTCCTAAAGTCCTACTCAAATAGTAACAAACAGATGCAAGTTTAAAAAATATACCTGACAGTTGATGGAGAAGCTATAGTGCATGTGAAGTTTTTAAATATACATTTGATGAGCAATAAGTGCCTAATACAAAGAAACTAAGTGGTGTGTGTGCAAATGTATTTCTTCAAGTACTTGATGGTAAGGGTGAAGAGATGAGGTTCATTACTTGCCTATTCCCGTGGAGGTGCTCAGAGCATAAGCTCAGCCCTCAACAATCAGGGAATTACAAGGGTTGTAATTTCTGCCTCTGTAAGATGACCACCTCAAGCTGCTGCAACCACGTAGCCTAAACCAAGCTAATGCACATGCAAGAAAAGCAAAAATGTTTATACCTGTCTTGCTGTGCCGTTCTTCACGTCAGGTTTAAATGTCAGAGCGATTCGTGACGATTGGTGGATCAATTCAATCGTCTCGCTAACGACGCACACAGGGTGACTATGTAGAACAAGTATTTTTTTTCCTAAGGTCCGTAAGGCAAGCGTTTCTATATCTTTCAATTGCATCTAAATAGGATGGTAAGATTAATTCCTCACTAACTACTTTATCTTTAATGATTTTTGTTAGGTTTAAATCTACTTGAGAATTATCAGTGTTACTAGCTATGGATGGTGGAAAAGATCTTCACTATCTTTAGTACTAGGTGGAAAAAAGAAATTCTTTTGACATAAAAGATGAAATGTAATTAGATTAATGATAGATTTCCTATACAAAACTATAAGATATTGTTCATGTAAATGATATCCTATACAAACTAAACAATAGATTTTCAACTAAGTAAATTCTTTCAACACTTCAAATCTTCAGTTCGTCTTCAACAGGGTTGCATATCATCTGAAAATCACATGAGAAATATAAGTATACTTTTATAAGAGATTAAACACTCTTTTAAATCTTAACATATTTAAAAACTCAATTTAATATAAGATAATTAACGTTTTGAAAACACACACACACACACACACACACACATATATATATATATATATATATATATATATATATATATATATATATATATATATATATATATATATATATATATATATATATATATATATATATATATATATATATATATATATATATATATATATATAAGTACATTCATTTATTCTAACATACACATTGCAATAAAATAACTCATTCATACATTACTTTAGCATACATCACATAATTCATATATGTACATAGCTTCATACATTTATACATATTCAAACATATTACATATGCTAACATACATCACATGCATACATGCATACTAACATACATGCATGACATAACATACACTAACATAAATGATCATGCATACATAACATACATGAACATGCAAATATAAATTATACTAACATAACTCACATGCATACATGCACATGCATAAATGAACATGCATACATGAACATGCATAAATGAACATGCATACATAACATGAATGCATACATAACATTACATGCATACATACATGCATAAACATGCAAACATAAATTACACTAACATAACTCACATGTATACATGCACATACATAAATGAACATGCATACATAACATGACATGCATACATACATGACATATATGACATGCAAACATAACTTGCATGAACGTGCATACATATCATACACTAACATACATATGCATGAACATACATACGCATGCATACATACACATGCATAAATGAACATGCATACAAAACATTCATGCACTTAACATAACTCACATGCATACATGCACATGCATAGATGAACATGCATACATAACATGACATGCATACATACATGATATACATGACATGCATACATAACATGCATGAACATGCATACATATCATACACTAACATACATACACATGCATACATACACATGCATAAATTAATATGCATACATAACTACACTAATATACATACATACCATTCCTATCATGAACTTACATGTACTAGCATACATATATGAACATGCATGCACTAACATACACACATGCATACATGCACATGCACATGCACTAGCACATATGCATGAACACACATGCACAAACACACAACATGCAAGCACTAATATCTTAATGTTCATGCATTAACTATCCATACATTTACTAAAACCTAACATGCAATAACATATGCATGCACTAACATCTAACATGTATGCACTATCTAACATCTTATATTCATTAACATTCCTAACTTTAACTAACCTACCTAACATTTTCATGCATTACCTAACATCTACCATTTAACATGCATTACTTAACATCTAACATACACTACCTAACATCTAACATCTAACATGCATTAACTTAACATCTAACATGCATTACCTTAACAAACATGCCGAACATTTACTAACATGGGTACAATATTTACTAAATTTAATGCATCTCTAATACATTTCTATCAAGCTAAGGGTTGAAGAAGCTTGGCTAATGGATAAGAAAAGGAAGGAATAATGATTGGATAAGGAGAATTTTAGATAAAATGATGAAATCGTTTGATAAAGTTAAGGTTAAT
>CM035421.1:121962645-121980145 GCA_020310875.1 Ceratopteris richardii
TTACTAGAACAAATCAAGGCCTACATTGGGGGATAATCAAACTCTTGATCCATTGAGAATCTTTAAAGAAGGGAATGAGAGAGATAAGGGGGTTTTTTTCATCCCATCTATCATATTGGCAATGCAATGATAGGGCATATTTAGCATCTAGACACTTCAATGAAAGTGTGGGAAACCTTAGAAAGATTATACTCTAATTCAATCAAGTCTAGGAAGATTAAATTGAATAATGAACTCACTTACTTGAGGAAGACACTTAGTAGCAACATGATGTAATATATTTTGAGGATCAAGTAACTAAGTGATGCATTGGGATCCATAGGTTCTCACATAGATGATGATGACCTAGTTGCATATACATTGAATGAAAATAGGGATGATGAGAAGTGGAAGGCTTTCACAAAAACTTTATATGCTATAGATAATCCTGCAACTTTGAGCAACTAGTGACTTCAATGGATTAGGAGAAGATCATGGGAGGCTCAAATGCAAAGTTCATTGAAGTCCAATCCTTTTATGTAGGTAAAGGAAAAGATAGAGGAAGATATCAAGGTAGAGACAAAAATAGGCTACCATAGGCAATATAGGAGAGCTTAAATGGAGAAAATGGATTTAGTATAGCTTTCATTGACGATTTTAAAAGGATGAAATGGCTTTAATGCAAGAAGCATAAATTAGATGTCTTTTATTACTTCAAGAATTTCAAAGATATTGTAGAGAATGAATGTGATAGGTATATAAAATTTCTAAGGTGAGATGGGAAGGGATAATACCTCTCTCATGTGTTCTCTCATTTGTTGGAGTTGAATGGCATCAAGAGACTATTCACATGCACATCCACACCACAAAAAAAGGTGTAGTAGAAAGAAAGAATAGGAACATTGCAAAATGTGTTAGGGCTATGATGAAGAAGATTGGAATCCCTAATTATTATTGGTCTGATGAAATAGCCACTCCTATATACATCATAAATAGAGCATCCACATCATGTATACATCAAACATCACCTTATAATGCTTGGTATAATAGAAAACTACATGTATCACACTTGACATTGTTTCGTTGTACTTGATATGTGTTAATACCAAGTGAATTAAGAAGGAAACTCGATGATGATCACAAATATGTATGTTCATAGAGTAGGTCACTGAACGAAAGATGTATAGATGGTACAACCCCACTATCAAGGAGGTAAAGGTATCAATGAATCTCAAATTTGATGAACGTTTACCTTGGCATTTTTCAAAGATATCTACACAAGCGAATGAGAATTAAGAAGGAAGGACTCTAAGGGGAAAACAAGAACAAAAAAGCATGATTCTTAGTGAACTAAAATACTTGAGTAAACACTTATTATGTAATGGAGATATTTCAAGTTAAACTAGTGATGAAAGGAGCAAAGGCAAAGCAAAAATCTCAAAGATAGAAGAAGATGGACTTGTGGATTGAGCTCAATAACATACCATTATGAAAAGAACGAGGAAAGCTCATGGGTAAAGAAGGTCTGATAGGGTAAGTTATCTATCGATGACTCACTCATGTGCTAGATACTATGCATATATGAGTAAACGTCTTAAAGAACCCACATGCTTTAAAGAAGAAAATACATGCATGGAATGGAAAGAGGCCATCCAAGAGGAGATCAAATCTTTGGAAAATAATCACACTTGGAAAATAGTTCCAAGGAAGAATTATATGAATGTCATTGGAAATAAGTGGGTATATGAGGTACAGAGACACTCAAATGGTATCATTTCTAGGTATAAAGCAAGGCTTGTAGCGAAAGGCATTGCTCAAACATATGGATTGGACTATGAAGATGTCTTTAGCCTTGTGTCCAAAATGACGAACATCAGAAAAATCATTTCAATTGCATCTAACAAGCATAGGAAGATGTATCAACTTGATGTGATGAACACGTTTCTAAAAGGAGAGTTAGAGGAGGTAGTAACCATAGACAAAGCATTATGGTTTGAAGATAAAATTGGAGGATATTATGTTAGCGGTCTAAAGAAGGCATTCTATGCTCTCTAGAAAGCCCCAAAGCCATGGAATCAAAGCCTTGTAGACTACTTCATCAATTTTGGGTACAAAAGAACCAAAGTTGGTCCATCATTATTCTACAAAAGAGAAGGTGAAACATCTCTCTACTTGTGTGTGTATCCAAATGAGTTAATTATTAGAGGTGAAAATGAAGAAGGCAGCAAGGAAATCAATAAAAGGCACAACAATAAATTCAAGATCTCAAAGCTTGGATATCTAGGTTATTTCTTAGGTATTGAATTCGATAATGGTATCTCACTGATGCAGGGGAAATACATCTTGGATGTATTGAATAAGTATGGACTTATAAGTTGCAAACCATTGAGCAATGCAATGGAAGTCAATATGAAATGGGGTTCAATAGAAGGTAATGAAGTTTATGTTGCACTCTTATATAGGTCAATAGTAGACTCTCTGAATTATGCCACTAACACAAGTCCTTGCCTAGCATATATTGTTGGTGTGCTATCTCAAGTTATGCACACACCTAGGTTTCCTCATTGACTTTCAACTAAAAGAGTACTTAGATATCTTAAGGATACTTTGAATGAAGGTAGTTTCTATCCCTTCAAAGATTAATTGTAGGTTTAATCATATCCAGATGTTGATAGGGCTTGATTCAAAGAAGATGGGAGGAGTGCAAGTGGATATGTAGTGATGCTAGGAAAGGTCTTTTCATGGATGGCAAAACAAACAACTAACAATTTCCCTATCTTCTACATAGGTTGACTAGAAAGCATTGGCACAAGTTACATGTGAGCTTATGTGGCTTGAGAGACTTATGATTGAGTTAAATTTAGAGCTGGATTACTTTTCAATCATGTGTGACAACATGGGTATTGTGTACCTATCTGGCCATCCTATGTTCCATGCTAGGAGGAAACATATAGAGGTATATTACCACTACATCAAAGAGAAGGTGCTCCAGAAGGAGGTACAATTCTAACACACAAGTAATAAGGATTAGTGTTCTGACATGCTTACCAAAACATTGGACTCAACCAAGCTAGCAAAGTTCCAAAGAGGCATTGTAATCATGGAGCTAGGATGAAGACTTGAAGTGTGAAGCTTGAGGGGGAGTGTTGAAAATCAATCCCAAACCTTCTGTGCATATGAACCTTATAAATTGATAACACTTTGAGGATTGTGAAGCAAGGAGCCAAGCACAAGTATTTGTGTTCAAATTTAAATTTCAATCCCCTACATAACTCTCAAGAAAATCACCTAGGACAGTTAGGTGTCATAAATTCTATATTGTAAAAAAAGAGATTCTAATGATTCAAGGAATCTTTTCAAAGCTATATAAAAGAACTTTTTAGTTCTAATTGATATGATCCTGCACGTGGTATCACTTAGAGAATTTGAATAAGCTATAAGAACCCTTGCTTGCTTGAGGATTTTCTTCACATGTTGTGTAGCCATAGAGCACACTTTCTTTGTATACGAGATCCTTAGCTCTGAGCATTGACCATAATTTGCTTTTCATGTGATATACGTTTATAATAGTTTTTGGGATTTTAGAAATCTAGTATAGTCCTGTAAACTTGTATGGAAGCTCAACTCTAATCTCTACATATTTTGAGAGAAATTAAGTCTTGAGTGAACAATGATTTTTGTATGCATGTCTAGTGAAGGCAGTAAGTAGCTTGTCTCGGAGGAATTGGTTCTCAGAGTTGGAGCAAGTATTTTAATTAAGATAAATTCATTAGGAGGGTCCAAAGTCTAATTTGAGTGTCCAAAACCTCTCGCGTTCATTCGTTTGGAACTTAGAGCATCATTGTTCTGAGTGAGCAAAGGTATCTGTGAACATACATGTGAGGCCATTCATGCTTCAAGGTGCATCAAGAAAGTGTACATTCTTCTATGAAACCTCTACTTTCATCTTATATTTTGTGAATAAATGTTTTTTGCTTTGAATGCATTTTATGTACAACTAATTCTATTCGTTAATATTTGTCATGTGAACAATTCTATTTTGTATAGTATGCATCACTCTGTAGATTGAATTGGATTAAGAATTTACTTCGCAGTTATGAGTACTTTCTTCGGTGCAGCACCTCCAGTTTCGATGCATTCTACGTTCTTGACTACCGTCTTTCATTTCTGAAGTCCCATGACCGCCTACTTCAATAACTTGGTCTCCGTTCTCATCTCTGATGCATTAAGTCATTTCTAGGTGATGCTTGCTTGTTTCCTGCACATCTCCCCGGTGTTCGCATGTCCATGAGTAGAGAGTATTGAGACTGAAGTATGTATTTGCAGGCTCCATAAAATGCTGTGTATTATTTTGCAGTGATCAGTAATTTGTGAAAACATAGGGAATAGATAACCTGTGAAGTTCTTCTTGAAACGATCATGAAATTCTATGAGATATAATGAATCTCAGCACGATTTGTAAGAAACCGTTAATCTTTTAATTTCAATTCTCGCTTCATTTTCATACACTTGTCTCCATCTCTAGTGAATTCTCACTACTTCACTATATCCATTTTTCTTGAAAATCGCACACATGCAAGCATAAACTTATTCACTTCCATCTATGTCCCGGATCAAGGAACACATGCACAAACACAAACACAAACATACGCACATACATACATACACACACACATACATACACACACACACACACACACACACACATATATATATATATATATATATATATATATATATATATATATATATATATATATATATATATATATATATATATATATATATATATATATATATATATATCAGATCATCACACTGGATTATATATATTTAAAGAAAATAAAGTTTATGAATACAAATCTATATTTTTATAATCCATAATCATACTTTTAAATATATTACCTTCAATTTTTAGTAATAGTGGCATGTTATAAAATAGAAAATATATATATATATTTAATTAATTTTTGTATATGCATAGCTAGGCTACCTTTATGGACATGTAAGCTTAGGTAAATGAATCTGCAATATATCCATTTGCATGTCAGTATGTAATTTCAAATCGATCCTTGATATGTTGAAATCATTTCATTGCATATGAATCAATGCTTATGAGCAAATATGCATGTATTTCTACCTATGTCTTGATATTCTTCCTTGTTTTTTGCTTAATAAACCTCTACACTTATATCAATACTCTTAGGTATCTATAAATATATTTGTATATAACATATGAACATACACATTGATTTCTCATACATGTGTAGTCATTTATGCAAACGCATTTGGTATATACACATGCTAACATTCAATGCACACATATGACACATACAGACATATGCCAATGCACAAATATAAACATAAGACAAACACATGCATGTGTATGATACATGCACGTAAACTCGAGCATGCACATAAATTAAAGCAAGTATATATGATACATGCAGATAAACGCAAGCATGTGTATATACATATAAATACATGTAATATGCAATCAATATGTGACTATATCTATCTATTGGCCATACATATGCATATACAAAAAATGCATTGATATGCGTATAGGTAATTGTGCATGTACACATATAGAAACATAGAACTCTAAATGTAATCCCTTATCGACAGCTTATGTGTTTCCGATGCATCTTTGTTTCTATAAGTGTATTTATGGATGCATTTATGTGTGCATACATATGTGACTGGTTTGTATGCGTGTTATCATGTTTCTCCCAAGCACATCTAAAAGATATGTATATATGCAAGAAGCAACAGGTTCATGCATGTAAGTGTACATGAATAAAAGGATGCTTGTATACATGTGTGTGAGTATACATATATGTATGCATATGAGGATGTATGCGCATAAATATCTACTCACAGACATACCTACATGTATATGTGCGTGTATATTTAGTCACGGTTTGGTGCATACATGTAATGCACGTGTTCGAGATGAATGTAAATGCATATGTATCACGCATAAATATATAAATGAATGCATGTATAAATATGCTATTTTTGTGTATGTACATCTGTATAGGTATTAATGCATGTGTGCATGTCTAAATGCATGAGTATATACATGCATGGAGGTATGTTTCATGCATGTATATATGAATGAATACTTAGCAAAGCACATCTATAGATGCATAAATGTATGCAAGAACGCATGTAGATATGAATGCGTGCATGAGCATATACATGCATGTATGCAGTGACTCTCTCTCTCTCTCTCTCTCTCTCTCGTTTCTCTATACGTGTGATAACATCGGTTTGAGGTCTGGAATGAGAAGTTGCAATATCCCATATGTATCTTTTTGCACATTTCTTGGATCGTTGCCATCCAAACCTGGGATTTTCTTTCTCGTCAGAGCTTTCAGTGCCTTCAAATTCTTTTGATTTACGATTTGATCTTTCGAGCTGTCCAAAAATGTGCCTTCAAATGCTTTTGATGTACTATTTGATCTTTCGAGCTGTCCAAAAATGTTCATATAGAACTTTCGGTCTTGACACCTTACAAATACAATGAGTAAATTCATGCCTCTCAAGATCCCTTAAGGATGTAGTTCCAAGCATATGTTTAAAATGGTTCACATTCAATCAGGTTGCTTTCTCTTCATGTTACAATTGCTATCATCCCCCTTGTTCATCATCACATTATGCTTTATGGTTTTTTTTCAGAATATTGCACATCTCTTTGGTCATGCTATCATATTTCCCCACCCACCATGCCCAGAAGAGTTCAAGATGATGATGGCAATTCAGCTCTTTTCTAGAGTGAACCTTGCTTTTGGTTCTATATTACGTTTGTTTATCCTTTTATCAATGCACATACGTTTTCTGTATATATTCACCCTTCTCCACCTTATTCATAGACCTGAAACTCAAACAATTGGTATCAAATCAGATCATCGCTTCATCTAGACACCCCTCCAGTCAGAATCACAAAAAAATTGGTAAGCATACTCAAGCCGATTTGGAGTTCAACAAAACTTTCCTTTATAGCGATGAAAGCTTGATCTCAGCTCCTTTTGGCCTCCAAATGCACTATTGGAGCATGTTTGTAGGGTATTTAATCAGTGGCCATGGATGTAAGCAGTGATGTATTTGTGAGAAGAGATGGTGGATACCTCCAAAGAATGAGTGTGGTGTTGCAAAAACTTGCTCTACAGCTGCCAAAGTAACTCTAGAGATTCTAAGTAGGCACCTTTAATGATGCATTAATATCTTCTTAGTACTTTGGAAGATCAATCTCAAATTGATTCATCAAAACAAATGACTTGATACAAAACAAATTATCAAAAACTTGTTGTTTTGGGATGAGAAGCTCTCTCAAATTTCACTCATAGATCACAACTTGTTGAGAATTATCCAGAGAGATTTTGTAAACTTCAAATTACATATATGATGAATCTAAAGCAACAAAAATGATGAATTTTGATGAATCATACTGAGAGATTTTAATTTAGAAACATTGGGGTGTCATCCTGACTTTTTCAGGAAAACTCTACCTCTATACATAGGTCACTTCAAATAGATCTAGCTCATAGATTAATGAACCAAATATGATGAAAATTGATATGATGTAAATAAACTTAGAACTTTACATATGAAAATTTAGATCTAATCAAAATGATAACTACACATAGAGAAACCAATGATAAAAGTTGACTAAAATTGAAAATTTGACCTCCAATAGCAGATGAAGAAAACTCCAAGATATAGTTGAAATATCGATCAATATTGCACATATGGTACATGCATTGATAGGGCATGAAGCTTGGGAAGGTGGAGCACAATGTGTGCCTTAACAATGACTTGATATTTGACTAGACTTTCCTCAGAAAGTTGCTTGCACTACTCTTCATTCTATGACTATTCTAATCTATATATATAAGAGATTTTGAATTCAAACTTTGGGGGAATTCCAACTAAAAGTTCCTTCATCTTACTAGAATCTCATCTAATTGATTTCTCCTACTTTAGCTACGTGATTTGCACTTAATAAGGTCATGGGATTCTCTTCTTCCTTTTACTTTGATGAATTTACATTTCAACTATTACAAGAGAATTTCTATGGCTCCACTCATTGAGAGTACAAATAATGTCATTACATCAATGATGATCAAGCACGACGCTTGGATACAAATGCACTAACATCTCCCCCTCAAGCCTAGCATGCTTGAGTTTTCATTCTTTCTTGATTTCTATCAACCCAATCATGCCTTTGAACCTGCTTAGCTTGATACCATCCAAAGGTTTTGTACTCAACATGTCTGCACATTGAAGATTAGTAGAAACATAGAACAATTGAATGTCCTTGCTTAGCAAATTCTCTCTTACATAATGATAATGGACATCAATATGCTCTTTTCTAGCATAGTAAATAGGATTAGCTGCTAGATTAAGTGAACAAGTGTTATCACCAAAGATATAAGGAGTTAGAGTATGTAACCCCAAATCTCAGTATAGACCTTTCAACCATA
Source organism: Ceratopteris richardii (assembly GCA_020310875.1). Classification (NCBI taxonomy): domain Eukaryota; kingdom Viridiplantae; phylum Streptophyta; class Polypodiopsida; order Polypodiales; family Pteridaceae; genus Ceratopteris; species Ceratopteris richardii. The sequence continues at coordinate 121,971,114 of CM035421.1, forward strand.
TTTGTTCTTGTGTTTCATTGGCCAATCCTCTATATTCAACCTCAGTAGATGATAGAGCCACAGTTGGCTGCTTCTTTGAAGACCATGAAATAAGCTTTGATCCTACAAAAGACATATATCCTAATGTACTCTTCCTATCATCCTTTGATCTAGCCCAATCTGAATGAAAGTCGAGTTTGAGATCAATTTTTGATATGAAGGGGTAGAAAAACCCTTTAATAATGGTACCCTTTAATTATTTGAGCACCCTCTTGGCTGCTTCCATGTGTGGCTTTCTTGGCTTCTTTATGAATTGACCGAGTATGCTAGCACTATAGCATATGTACACCCTTGTGAGAGTTCCATAGTTCAAGCTTTCTATCAAGCTTTGATAACTTGTAATGTCTTCAATAGGTTCTCCCTCATAAGCACTAAGCTTATGATTCAATTCCATTGGTGTACTTGCACACTGAGTATTTTCCATTTTAAACTTAGAAAATATGTCAGGTACATGCTTCCTTTGAATGATATAGATACCAGAATCTATATAAACAAGTTCAAGTCCAAGGAAATATGTGAGAGGTCCGAGATCACTGATCTTGAATTCATCCTTCATTCCCACTTTTACTTTATTGCTTTGATTGATGTCATTCCCTGTGATAATGATGTCATCAATATATACACAACGATAAATAACTTTAGATCCATTCTTCTTGATGAATAAGGATGTATCTACTTTGCTAGCCTTCAATCCTTGATCTTGCAAGTAGATCACCAATTTTTTATTCCAATTGCACCCACATGCCAAATTACAAACATTTTTAGCATCTATGCACTTGTAGCCCATCATGGTTGGAATATACATTTCTCGAATAGTGAAACTACATTTTTGAATGGTGACTCACATGAAGATGTATGTCTTTTTTGCACCATGATATCTTCACACATGAAAAAAATGTGTGTAGGTTGAAAAAAGCATTATATGGTTTGAAGCAAGCACCACGTGCTTTGTTTGAAAAGATACATGCCTACTTCATTGCACGGTTTTGAGAATAGTCTAGTTGAGAGCACCTTATATGTTAAGTGTGCAAATGATGTGCTTCTAATCATTGTTGTGTAAGTTGAGGACATGCTACTCACTGCTCCTAATGAGAAGCATAATGCTAAACTAAGCCTGATTTTCATGCCTCTTTTGAGATGTCAAATTTGGGGCATTTTCATCATGATTTGGGCATTCAATTTATGAAAGATGCTTACATAGACCTCAAAATCCAACATAAATAAAGCTTGCAAAGGCCCCATTTATTTTTGTCATCTTGATCAATACACAGACATTTGATTATTCACTTGCTTGTAGTAGCCATTGCAAGGTAGGAAAAAATCTACAGCTACATGTGGGAAGCAAGGGAACCTTCTCTTTATTTGTCTTTGTAGTTAGTTGATCATTTCTTCTTTGTGAAAGTAAGTAGAATAGTAGATCGAATGATTGAGCTTTGACTATACAAATTATCCTCCCTAGTAAGTAATATGTTTTGCATCTCTTCCAATGTCAATTCTTTATTTCTTCCACCTAATATGAAACTACCAACATAGTGGAGAGTGCTAATTTCCTTCTTCGATTTGACGTATTTCTTCTCTATGTATGAGGTGTATTAGTTCTTAGGTTTGCCCCCCTCCTTAGGTTTCTTGTATTCCGATCTCCCTTCTTAACTATAGTGAGTCCTCCATGACCCTTGGTATCATCTTTCATGCAAGTTGCACCTACACGGAGAATATTCTCCACTTGAAAACCTTAAGTTATCAAGGAAGCCGAGGCCACTTTAGGCACGAGATTGTGTCCTAATTACCAACTAAGTGCCAATAAGCTGAGCCAACACATATGTCTCATTTGTGTCAATGCTATATTTCTTAGATGTTTTCTTGATCAAGAACCTTTAAGTGTATGCCTTTTGATATGACAATGGGAGAAACTTTGTAGCATCTCCTCAATCACAATCTTTCTTGTAGTATTTCCTCAATCACAATCTAGACTTGATAGAATTTCCTCAATCAATAGATCCAAATCCCTTTACTTGATAGGGAAGCTCTTCACGAAGCCCTTCAATAAACTTGCTCTTCAGAGCATCACCACCAACCTCCAATGCATATTTGTGCACACATAGGAACTTCTCTTTGTACAGCTCAATAGAAAAGCTATGTTTATCACTCTCATGTTGTCGAAAATTATAGAACTCCATCTTCTTCTCCATATGGTAGTGTGGAGAACACTAGCATTTTTCTACTTGTTCTCTGAATTCCTTCCATAGAAGTAGATGAGAACGCATCCATGTCTGCATATAGGACTTCCACCATAGCTTTGCAATGCCACCCAGGTGCAGGATCCCAAATTTTGCCTTGGATTCCTCACTAAATTTTCAAAGATCAAAGAAATCCTCAAGCACGTCGTTCCATGCTTCGAGGTCTTCGCTCCTCTTCTTCTCACCATCAAAATCATTTAATTTTGCCTCCTTCAAGACTTGGTTGAGGGAAAACTCACCTCGCTCCATATCTTCATAGTTGCATTTTTGTTTTCCTCTAGGCATACTAGATGCTCCTTCACCTTCATCTACTTCATCATTGAGCTCCATGAACAATTTTTTTTCTCCTTCTGGTTGCTTTCCACCTCGTTCTTTGTGAAATTATCCACCAAGACTTTGAATATCCTCCTCCTGTTCACGAATATTTTGTGTCAGACCTTCCATCATTTAGGAGGATGGATTATGCTCTGATACCACTTGTAGCATTTCCTCAATCACAATCTTTCTTGTAGCATTTCCTCAATCACAATCTTTCTTGTAGCATTTCCTCAATCACAATCTATCGTCAATCACAATCTTTCGATCACTCAAGAAAAATAGAGGAGAGAAAAATGCAAAGATTGCACAAGATAAGAGAAGATTTGATACACAAGAGTGGAAAAGATATGACTCAGAGAAAGAAGAATTTTGATATTATAGATGTGAATCAATGGTTACAAGAGCTTCACAAATTAGCTTCTTGATGATGGCTCTACCTCTTGACCACCCCCGAGCTATCATAATCTCAGTCACACTTGCACTCTCAATCACACTCCCAATCTCACTCTGACTCTCAATCACAAGGAAATTCTCTTATTTTTGTATGTCCTCTTCGTTAATGCGCAGGTCTCCTATAGAGAGTTTGATCACCACCAAAAGAAGTATGCAATCCACCAAATTTAGAAAAAGTCGAGTGTCTCCAAAGCTTTCGCAAAAAACCATGCGTAGTGTGATTTCTTTAGTGTACCTATCAAAAATAGGAGAAAGACACCAAAAAATGCATATCCGAAGATATCCATAATTATACATGATGACACGTAAGCATCAAAATCATGGATTCGAATAGAAATAGAGAAGCCCTTTGTTTTTTTGAAGTGTTGGAAAATGGCACTTTTCGAAGCCCTTTAACTCAAAAATGATGAGGAATCAGGTTAACCTTGTGAGAGACACTTTTATTCAATTTTTAGATCTACACAATAGTGTCAGAGATGACCTAGGTCCAAATCCACCTCTAGATCCTCCTTTTGAGCCCTACAAGTTTCAAAATTCTAGAGAGAGAGTAGAATCAAGGTATTTTCTTATAGTGAACTAAACGTAGAGCCTTGAATGATGTACTTAAAATATGATTCACAAAATTTCTACATGCATAAAATGACCTAATTATTCATTCTAAGAATTATCCCCACAATGTAATTCAAAAATTTCAAAATGAATTATTTCACTAGAAAAGAGGCCTATTACAAATTTTTTGCGGAGTTCTAAAAGAAGCGCTCCTCTTTGATGTTGTGTTATTGTAATAGAACAATGATGATTGTCTTAGTAAGATATTTGGAAAGAAATGCTTCCACACAATCCTCTGAGTTCAATCTCATGTCAAATGCATGCTTTGCTCAATTATAGATCCCCTTCCCACTCTGAACTTGGTCGCTATGGTAGAACCCTACAGGTAAGAGAATATCATTGATAGATAGGTAGAGGTAGAAAGGAAGGTTTGAATGCTCATTCTCGAGTGGGTACTTGGATGCTTTGGCACTAATTGATGAAAACTGTAGATACCATCTAAATAGGCACATTGTGGTTCTCAAAAATGCGCACGTATAGATTTTAGAACTCTTGAAAGTCGATGATATCATCTCAAAAACCCAATAGGATATGGTTTGCGGGAAAAATATACATTTTGTAACAAGGGAGACATTCCAAGGAGAATCTCTACCGGGCAGTGAGGGACACCAAGGAGAGACTCTTTTTGAATGCCTACCCCCTCACCTCCCCGTCACCCCCACCCCACCGCCCCCCCCAAAAAAAAAAAAAAAAAAAAAAAAAAAAAAAAAAAAAATCAAGATACATAACAGATCAAGCATGAAGACCTTTGTTGTATTCCGCTACGTGCAGAGACTAGCGATATGAGGCTGAATATCACAAGTCCATCAATATGTTGAAGATGACCCGATGTTTATCCTCCAGCTTTGATTCTACGGATGTTTGATGATTCGAAGTGTTGACAATCAAGGCCTTCTGTTCCTTGCGGGGATTCATAACTCTGTCGTGAACGTCTTGAGAATCGACATCACCGAGATTGGATTGCATCAAAAACGTTCTTGCAGATACTACTATGCTTCTCCTGTTGCTTCAAGTATGTGGGTCTCTTTCTTCTCGCATAGACAAATCGCAGACAGAAATCTATACTTTCACAGCGTTCCATATCCCAATGTCTGTACTTTCAGTTATTGCCTACTCTCCGTTCCATCAATTGAATTTTAAATAGCAACTCGCGTAGGTGTTTCTTTTCCGGGAGTTTCTTGTTCGTCAGTGCGTGCGCATATACAGCTCCAGAGAGACAAGACACATCGGAAGATCGTCCAAACACGTCTGTGTGATGCACATCCTTCTCCATCCACTCAATGTTCTGTATATTTTACATCAGCCTCATCTTCGCACATCATCAGCTCAATGTTCTCCATACAAGATCAGCTCAATGTTCTGTGTATTTTACATCATCAGCTCAATGTTCTGTGTATTTTACATCATCATCTTCGCACATCATCAGCTCATCGGAAGATCGTCCAAACACGTCTGTGTGATGCACATCCTTCTCCATCAGCTCAATGTTCTGTGTATTTTACATCAGTCTCATCTTCGCGCATCATCATAGCTATCCGCATGAATAGGTGCATGAGAAATGTCAACTTCTATGCGCCAAGAGTCAAGCAGTAGCCATTCTCTGTTTACGTTTCAAAGCATATATGAATGGAACTGAGAATTCCAAGGGAATAATTATAGAAAAGAAAGTCGTTCCTTAGCCTTGCCTCCCTATGTAATCGCTCATTCTTTACGACGCCATTTCTATTCCCTCCCTATGGCCCTCTTTATGTAACAAGAACAGACAATGAGATATGGAGCTAATCTACAGCAATTAGGAAAAAGACTCTAGTTTCATAATGAAAATTCGTCCGAGTTTTAATAATTCTGTCTAGAAAGCCTCAATCTCTCGAAGGAACGTAGCACAACTGATCTAATATTGGCATCAAGTTCAACCTGTCCGAATAGTGTATTGCTGTGCATACATCTATAGGACTGCAAACTCTTTGAAATACATGAAAACTGCAACCCCACAGAGGCATCCTCCGATGGATGATTCATAAACCTATTTTTCCAAGTTTCTGCTTCGCTACTTTTTGATATATACTTCCATCGATCACTTAGATGACAAAACCAAAAGAATTATCAAACTTCACTGAGAAATGATAACCTTATGGATTTTTATTACTCTATATTATGCCCAGTGCTACTCTACAAAAAAGTAAGATAGAATTTTGATTGCAATTACAGGAATATCAAATGATTTCAATAATATAAACATTATAACTCATAGCAATAGATTCTTGCTTAGAAATCTGTTCGCTTTGGATAAACCCTAGTGTATCTGAGTTATTAGTGGAGGCTCCAGATCATAGTTTACCTAAGATTATTAATGTAAGAGTTTCGATACTAAAAAGTAAAATTGATATTTGTTTCATGCATTGTTACATTGCATAGCTATTTAGCATTCCCATAATGAAGTAATGACTAGAAGGATGCAAATGAATCAACAAAAAGCATAGTAATTTATCATATGGATTTGTTTTTTGAGAGAGTACAATGAATCGGAAAGACACACACACCCAACCTCGTAAGGTAGAGGCACCCATCTTGAGGAACTCTGAAGCAGAGAGCCCCGGGTAGGACTTGAAACCTAGCCATCTGCCTAGGAGTACAAGGCACATCTGCTAAACCATGCCCACTGGATGATTTATCATATGGATTTACTTCTATCGATTCCCTATAACTTCGGAGCATCCATCTTTCGTTTGCGAAAGCCCATCAAATAATAATTGTATCTTTCATTTTCTTCAATTTGTTCTCCTCTGCAAAAAGTAGGAAACTTTATTCTGCATGGAATCTGCAAACAATCGCTCAACCACAATACTCTTTAGTAATGGCCATGCGAACGCCAAAGAGATGTGCCCAAGGCCGTCCATGTAGAAAGGAGGACATCTACAAAGTTCATGTCTGAATTTTGGCTTTTGAAGAAGCGTCAAAAGACAGATTTCTTTAATGAATATAAGAAGCTTGCCAAATGGAGAGAAGGGGACCACCATTTGAATTTTTGGAGTGAGGTTTCAATACATCAAAAGCATCCTTTTACGAATTCCACATTCACTATTAAGGATTTTCATTATTCAGGTGACAAGAAACAAGGATTGCTAGGATACGATAAGAAATCCATCCTTAAATCTAAATTTTGGATTGAGAAGAGATGTTTTTATCTCTAACCTGGCACTTGATAAGCAAGCATCATCAGAAAATGACGGTGTAATGCATCAGATACACGAACGGAGTCCATGATAATGCTGAATTCATGATCGTTTAGGTATATTGCTCCACTTGAGTTAGATGTAGTTGATTCAAAATAATAAAAGGTGCTGCTCATCAAAGGTACCTAAACATGTAATTAAAAATATGATGAGGTAGAAAAAGTCTTAGGAGATTTAAATATAAATGCATTCTTTTATTTTTCATAAAAGAGAGTCGTCTGAACAAAACAAACGTGATATTGATGCTTTAAGAATATGGAATCGCAGAAAATGGTTATGGTACGCTTTACAAAGCTGTAGTCGTCCATTTTTTTGAAAGAGGTCTGTAAATATATGTTTGGTTTAACTCCCTTTTTCCCATCCTATGTTAAAGTAAACTTTTTATGTAAATCATTCGCTTTGACGTCACGAATGTGGAACAAAGTAAAGTTTTTCCATTTCTTTTGCTGCTAGATGAGTTGAATTTTCTAATTATTGTAAAGATCAAAAAGCTATTACTTACATGTATTAGAATTGAGCTAGAACAAAAAATATGAAAGAATTATTGAAAATATAGAATGAAAGAAGTGTTGTAAGCTTTGATGATTCTCCCAAGGAGTCGTATGCTAAGAAATCTATAGATTATCTTGAAATAAGTGTTAAAAACAATAAGTGTAAACCCTCCATTTAGAAATGGGATAATATTTGTCATCCAAAAAACTAAATTGGAAAGTATGTATATCCCTCATCAAGGGAATGGAAGGTTCAGAAGCTTCATTCATATCTCCATTTATTTCTCTTGTACACCTCCTATTTGTATATGTATGTACATATTTATGTATTTATGTATGTTTGTATTTATCTATGTATGTATGTATGCATGTATGTATGTATATATGTACGTATGTATATATGTATGTATGTATGTATGTATGTATGTATGTATAAATGCATGTATGTAAGTATGTATGTATGTACTTATGTAGGTATGTATGTACGTATGTATGTGTGTGTGTGTATGTGTATGTATGCATGTATGTATGTAAGTATGTATGTAGATACGTATGTATATGTATGTATGAATGTATGTATGTATGTTTGTATGTAAAATCACACACACGCAGACACACACACACACATGCACAGGATGTGTATGCATTTATGTATTTGTGTAGTATGTATGAATGTATGTATGTATATATAAATATATGTATGTACATTGTATGCATGTATCTGTGTATCTCTCAATATTTTATGCATCCAGCTCCAAAAAATAACAATATACATACACGTATAGAAAAAACATGCTTATAGCTGAAAAAAAAAGCGTGCATACGCTTGAAAAAAGAAATTTTACATACGGTTACAAAAGAGCATACTTTTTAAAACTACACAAAATATATATGTGTTTGTACGTGTGTGTCTGTATGAATGCATGTATGTATGTAAATAAGGAGATATGTATGTCATTAAGTATGTACATATGTATGTATGTATGTGTTGAGCCCAAACAAGTCATATTGGTCAAAGTCAATCACAATCAAAGTCAACCATAGTCAAAGTCAACCCAATCAAAGTCAATATGTTCAAGGTCAAAGGTCAACATGCACAAAGTCAAAGCGTTCAAAGTCGGGTGTCAAGGTGCACCTGTAGTGCACAATTAATTGATTCACAAAGGGTAACATTGCAGAAAGTTGGTTGCAGGTTGCAGAGGTATTTCTGTAATTCACTAAGGTTCAAAAGTGTTATTAAAGTGTTTTGGAAGGTTCAAGTGAACCCTCTCATAGGTGCACAAGTGAAGAATTAAAAGGCAAAATGTGAAGGTATGTGAAGCAGTAGCATACACAGAAGTGAAAGTATGGCCCATTAATTAAAATTTTTGGTTTTAGTCTAACATCACTACAAGACAAAACAGGGATTTGTTGGCTCCCCACTTTTGGAGACAATCTTGGGACATCAAAGTGAGCACCAAGATACTCTAGCGGTTAGGAGCATACATGAATCGACACTCAAATCAAGGAAAGCATTATTCTTGGAGGACCAAGCAAGGTGAGCATAGTCTAAGCTAAACAAGAGAGAGAAGTGCAAGAGCCACAGTGTGCGGCGCAGAGAAGAGAAGTGCAAGGTGTGCATGAGAAGTGACTAAGAAGTGTGCAGAGAAGTG
>CM035421.1:121992645-121995145 GCA_020310875.1 Ceratopteris richardii
GATAGATAGATAGATAGATAGATAGATAGATAGATAGATAGATAGATAGATAGATAGATAGAGATAGATAGATAGATAGATAGATAGATAGATAGATAGATAGATAGATAGATAGATAGATAGATAGATAGATAGATAGATAGATAGATAGATAGATAGATAGATAGATAGATAGATAGATAGATAGATAGATAGATAGATAGATAGATAGATAGATAGATATAGATAGATAGATAGATAGATAGATAGATAGATAGATAGATAGATAGATAGATAGATAGATAGATAGATAGATAGAGATAGATAGATAGATAGATAGATAGATAGATAGATAGATAGATAGATAGATAGATAGATAGATAGATAGATAGATAGATAGATAGATAGATAGATATAGATAGATAGATAGATAGATAGAGATAGATAGATAGATAGATAGATAGATAGATAGATAGATAGATAGATAGATAGATAGATAGATAGATAGATAGATAGATAGATATAGATAGATAGATAGATAGATAGATAGATAGATAGATAGATAGATAGATAGATAGATAGATAGATAGATAGATAGATAGATAGATAGATAGATAGATAGATAGATAGATAGATAGATAGATAGATAGATAGATAGATAGATAGATAGATAGATAGATAGATAGATAGATAGATAGATAGATAGATAGATAGATAGATAGATAGATAGATAGATAGATAGATAGATAGATAGATAGATAGATAGATAGATAGATAGATAGATAGATAGATAGATAGATAGATAGATAGATAGATAGATAGATAGATAGATAGATAGATAGAGATAGATAGATAGATAGATAGATAGATAGATAGATAGATAGATAGATAGATAGATAGATAGATAGATAGATAGATAGATAGATAGATAGATAGATAGATAGATAGATAGATAGATAGATAGATAGATAGATAGATAGATAGATAGATAGATAGATAGATAGATAGATAGATAGATAGATAGATAGATAGATAGATAGATAGATAGATAGATAGATAGATAGATAGATAGATAGATAGATAGATAGATAGATAGATAGATAGATAGATAGATAGATAGATAGATAGATAGATAGATAGATAGATAGATAGATAGATAGATAGATAGATAGATATAGATAGATAGATAGATAGATAGATAGATAGATAGATAGAGATAGATAGATAGATAGATAGATAGATAGATAGATAGATAGATAGATAGATAGATAGATAGATAGATAGATAGATAGATAGATAGATAGATAGATAGATAGATAGATAGATAGATAGATAGATAGATAGATAGATAGATAGATAGATAGATAGATAGATAGATAGATAGATAGATAGATAGATAGATAGATAGATAGATATAGATAGATAGATAGATAGATAGATAGATAGATAGATAGATAGATAGATAGATAGATAGATAGATAGATAGATAGATAGATAGATAGATAGATAGATAGATAGATAGATAGATAGATAGATAGATAGATAGATAGATAGATAGATAGATAGATAGATAGATAGATAGATAGATAGATAGATAGATAGATAGATAGATAGATAGATAGATAGATAGATAGATAGATAGATAGATAGATAGATAGATAGATAGATAGATAGATAGATAGATAGATAGATAGATAGATAGATAGATAGATAGATAGATGGATAGATAGATAGATAGATAGATAGATAGATAGATAGATAGATAGATAGATAGATAGATAGATAGATAGATAGATAGATAGATAGATAGATAGATAGATAGATAGATAGATAGATAGATAGATAGATAGATAGATAGATAGATAGATAGATAGATAGATAGATAGATAGATAGATAGATAGATAGATAGATAGATAGATAGATAGATAGATAGATAGATAGATAGATAGATAGAGATAGATAGATATAGATAGATAGATAGATAGATGGATAGATAGATAGATAGATAGATAGATAGATAGATAGATAGATAGATAGATAGATAGATAGATAGATAGATAGATAGATAGATAGATAGATAGATAGATAGATAGATAGATAGATAGATAGATAGATAGATAGATAGATAGATAGATAGATAGATAGATAGATAGATAGATAGATAGATAGATAGATAGATAGATAGATAGATAGATAGATAGATAGATAGATAGATAGATAGATAGATAGATAGATAGATAGATAGATAGATAGATAGATAGATAGATAGATAGATAGATAGATAGATAGATAGATAGATAGATAGATAGATAGATAGATAGATAGATAGATAGATAGATAGATAGATAGATAGATAGATAGATAGATAGATAGATAGATAGATAGATAGATAGATAGATAGATAGATAGATAGATAGATAGATAGATAGATAGATAGATAGATAGATAGATAGATAGATAGATAGATAGATAGATAGATAGATAGATAGATAGATAGATAGATAGATAGATAGATAGATA
>CM035421.1:122006382-122098882 GCA_020310875.1 Ceratopteris richardii
CTTCAAGGAGTGGTGGGCTGGCAAAGCCGACAACCCACCAAAAAGATGTGCCGTATCCTCAAAAGGAAACACAACAGAGAATTGATCCCCTTATTGCTAGACGCAAATGGCAATGTATGCAATACGGAAGAAGATAATTTTGGGATCATTGAAGGGCACTTCACGAGACTCCTGGGGACCTCAAACCCCCTCTCCTGTTGGTGCATACCAATCACCAATTGAAGGCTTGAAAGATCAAATGATGAAGGAAGAATCAATTCCTAAAGTATGGAAGAAGATCATATCAGAGGACAAGAGAAGTGTACACATATGTACATTAGCATAGTCATAGATGACTTAGATCTTTTGTTCAGTAAGAATTATGTACAAATTATCTATAAATACCTTGAGAAAAGTCGGGGCATGTATGAGAGCTTATGTGACATTAGTTAGAAGTCAAGAATGAGGGAGATAGAAGTCATAAGATAGAGGAAAGTGATTTTGAGTTAGCTCTCATCACTCAGTTGTATTTTCTCTGAGTAAATGAAAATTTTGCGCCCGATGTTTTTGTGTGTTCTCCTTCTACAGTAGATCAATTGTGAATGCTTTTGTACAAGTCTAAGTTGAGTTGCTTGACCTCTGTGCAAAGTTTCAGCTTCCAATTGTAATCAGGCTGAGTGAATTAAGTGTAGGAACATTCATATGTGAAGTGTATCACTGGTTCCTAAACAGGCGCATATTTCGAAGTTAATGTTTTGGTCATTTCTCCTAGCACAGTTTAAAGTTTTGCATGAGTGAGGGCTTAATCTTTAAGTTGAAAGATAAGCTACTTATGTCTAGAAGCATTTTGTAAAACGGGTTCTATTCAAGGAGAATCAAGTCTTAAAAGTTACAGGTGTAGAGTCGACTGTTTTGGATAACAGTTTCTGACATAGGTAACTTGTGAAATCATTTCTCAAGTTATACTTAATCTTTGGAGTAATTCAACTTGGAATAGTTGCGCATCTCTAGGAGATGATTCGTACAAAGTTTCATAAAAACTTTACAGATTTGATAGTCAATGTTGAGAAATAGTGCAGCAGACTTTTCTGTGTATCACCTTCTTCACAGATTTGTTCATCTTTTGATATTTAGCAATTGATCCTCTAAATTAGTGAAGTGTTTGACTTACTCTTGGTATAGAGGTGCTCTAATCACAAGAGTAAGTTGTTCTTTTGGAGATTAACATTCTCCATCAGTGGTATCAGAGCAGGAGACATCAATTTCAAGAAAAGGAGGATCCCGACTGCTGCAGATTCAAGAGATTCAACACTTGAAGGATCAAGAAGTGAAAGCTTGGAGTCAAAGCTTGGGGAGAAGACAAAATTGACATCAAGAAAGGCAAAAGGAGTTCAATTTGAAGTAAAGGTATATACATTGTTTGTAAAGCTTGAAGTTCAATACACAGGTGGATACAAGATGGAGAAAGCTTGCAGATTGATAAGCTAGATAGGGAGAACTATCCAGCATGGTCCATGAGGATGGAAGCACACTCATGAGCAAAGATCTTATATCATTTATTATAGGAGATGAAGAAAACCAGAATTTGCAGATCCAAGTATTCCTACTAGGGAAGAACTTGCAATGTTGAAAACTTGGATGAGAAAGGATGCTCAAGCAAGGAGTATCATCTACATGTCTGTAAATGACCTTCTACCTCACATCAGAGGTTTGGAAAGTGCCACAGATGTTTGGAATGCCTTGGAAGAGCATTTCCAAAATACAACTAAGTCAAGGAATCCTCATTATGGGCTGAGTTCACAACTTTCAAGAAGAAGAGCTCACAATCAATTTCAGATTATGTGGCAAGGATGAAAGATATTGCAGATAGCTTGGGAGCAGTGGATGAAGATATTGAAGAAGAAAAGTTGGTAAACAAATACTTACAGGTCTAAGAGGTGATGAGAAGTGGAAGCCTTTTATATTATCCATAGAGTTGTCACTTGATCACTTTACTCCTGACCTTAATCAATTGCTAGGACACATGCTAACCTTTGAGCAGGATCTTAAAGGAGACAATGATAGAAGTACAAGTCAAGCTATGTACTCCAAGACAAGAAAAAGAATGGCAAAGGAAAGCAATCAAATGATGATGAAGGGAATTCAAATCAAGCCAACTTCACAAAGGGAAGACAAATTTCAGAGGTAAAGGAAGAGGAGTAAGAACAAAGATAATGCTAAAGCTTGTTGGATTTGTGGCAGAACAAATCATTTTGGCAAATGATTGTTGGTATAATAATCAAAGTGGAGGATACAACAATCAGAATTATAATCAAAGAGGTAGAGGAGGCAGAAACCAAAAGAGGCAATTTCAGAGGAAGAGGTGGTTAGGACATCATATGGTAGAGGAGGTGGAAGAAACTTCCAATCTCAGTCCTACAACAATAATTATTACAATTATGCATCAGATCAGAAGGATGACATGACTCTTATCCTGAATGCAACTCATGAAATCAATGGGAGAAGATCAAAGAGTGTTTTATATTGACTCAGGGTGCAGCAAACCATCTGAGTGGGAATCTATCCTTGATGACTGATATGGAAGCAAGGGTAAATGGACATACAGTTCAGACAGGTGACAATACCAAACATAAAGTGGAGAGCATTGGATCAGTGAAGACAAAGAATGGAAGTACACTTCTGAGCAAGGTACTTTATGTTCCTACTATTCCTAAAAATTTGATAAGTGGTAGGGCAAATTGTGGAGAAAGGATATGAGGTAAGATTCACAAATGATGGTGTTTATGTACAAGATCCAAATCAGGGATATAGAAACATAATTGCAGGTAAAAAGGAAGGAAGATTGTTTACTCTCAAAGTCCAAGGTAATGTGGGACATGCACTATTTACCTATGGAGGTCAAAAGGTGTCTGAATTAGACCTATGGCATAAGAGGCTAGGTCATTTCAATGAGAGAGCTATAAAGGAGATGTCAAAGAATCAGGTAGTGCTTGGATTGCCAAACATTGAAGGGCAACATATGGTGTACAAGTGTGAAGCTTGTCAATTAGGTAAAGCACATAAGAGTTCTTACAACAAATCAGGGTACAAGTATTCAAACATGCTTGAATTGGTTCATACAGATGTATGGGGTCCCTCAAGGGACTATAGCATAAATGGATCCAGATATTATGTGTTGTTTGTTGATGATGCAACCAGGTGGATTACTTTGTATGTAATCAAGGATAAATCAGAAGTCTTCAAGACATTCAAACATTTCCATGCTTATGCAGAAAGGATCACAGGACAAAAGCTAAAGAGGTTAAGATCAGATGGAGGGGGAGAGTATTTCTCAAAAGAGTTTGATGATTATTTGTGGAATGCAGGTATCAAAAGAGAAGTGACTTGCAGGTACTCCCCTCAACAAAATGGAGTAGCAGAAAGGAGGAATAGGACTCTTGTAGAGTTTGCAAGAGCCATGATGAAGGAAAAGAATTGTCCAAATTACTTATGGGCAGAAGCTATTAATACTGCAACATACCTTGTGAATAGGTTGCCTTGCAAAGCTTTGGATGGAGGAACCCCTTATGAAGCATGGTGGGGTAAGAAGCCTAGTCTTGATCATTGCAAAGTATTTGGATGTATTGCATATGCTTATGTTCCTTCACAATTAAGACATAAGCTAGAACCAAAAGCAGAGAAGTATGTGTTTATTGGATATGATGATAGACAAATGGGTTATAGGTTGTGGAGTCCATCCACAAAGCAATTTCTTGTTACTAAAGATGTAACATTTGATGAGCAAGACATGTGGTATACAGGATCACCAAATGAGTATGCAGGTGTTGAAGAAATACAAAGGAAAGGAAAGGCAAAGGTAAAAGTATGTGAAGAAATTGTTGATGAAGTTGACTCTAGATGTAGAGTGCAGGATCATGTAGAAGAAGGGCCAAGATTTGATCCAGAATCAAATGAGGCTGAAACTTCAAGAAGTGCAGAAATCAGAAGATCAACAAGGGAAAGGAAAGAACCTATAAGGTATAGTTATGATATATCTTTCCTAACAACAAAAGATTATGCCTACATTGTGAAAACAGAAGAAGATCCAACTACTTATGAAGAAGCCAAAGGTAAACAGAATTGGGAGAAGGCAATGCAAGAAGAGTATGATGCTCTACTTGAAAATGAAACTTGGGAATTAGTACCAAGACCAAAGAATCAGAAAGTCATTGGATGCAAGTGGGTATATAAAACAAAGAGGTTTGCAGATGGTAAGGTGTCTAGATATAAGGCTAGACTAGTGGTCAAAGGTTATGCCCAAACTTATGGGGTAGATTATGATGAAACCTTTAGTCCTGTTGCTAAGATGTCTACAATTAGGACATTGATTGCTATTGCTGCTTGCAAAGGATGGAAATTATCACAATTGATGTGAAAATGCATTTCTAAATGGTTACATTGCAGATGAAGTATATATGGAGCAACCAGAAGGCTTTATGGAATCAATTGGATCAGATTATGTGTGTAAGCTCAAGAGAGCTTTATATGGGTTGAAGCAAGCCCCAAGAGCTTGGAATTACAGATTGGTCAAGTTCTTGAATGAATGTGGTTTTCAAGCATCAAAGGCAGATAGTAGCTTGCTAGTGAAGGCAAGTGAAAATGGATACATTTACATGTGCATTTATGTTGATGATATTATTGTTACAGGAACAGATGCTCAAGGAATCAATGAATTCAAAAGACAAATAGAGAAGGAGTTTAAGATAAGTGACTTGGGAAACTTATCTTATTTTCTAGGAATGCAGATTGTGTATACTCAACATGGAGTATATGTTTCACAAGAGAGATACTTGAAGAATCTTTTGATCAAGTTTAACATGGAAGATTGCAGGACCTCAACTACACCATTGGAGGTAAATCATAAATTAAGCAGGTATGGAGGTGAAGAGTTCAATGACATGAAGAAATATCAGAGTTTGGTAGGTAGTCTAATCTATGCTACCTTGACAAGGCCAGATCTATCATATGCAGTAGGTGTGTTGTCACAATTCATGCATTGTCCAAAGAAGACTCATTGGATTGCAGCCCAAAGGGTACTCAGATATATCAAGGGAACCCTAAGTGAAGGTTTGTATTATGGTTTCACTTCTGACACAAGAATCAAAGTGTTTAGTGATGCAGATTGGGCAGGTGACTCAGATGATAGAAGGTCTACTCATGGATATCTATGTTATGTTGGAGATAAGTTAGTGTCTTGGTGTTCAAAGAAGCAACATACAGTTGCTTTATCATCCACAGAAGCTGAGTATAAGGGAATGGTAGAAGCTGCAAAAGAAGTGATATGGTTGAAGACCTTGATGAAGAGTTTTGAGTTTGATCATAGTACTCCAATAATTTTGGAGACAATATGAGTTCTTTGTATTTGGCAGCTAACCCTGTTTTTCATGCCAGGACTAAGCATATAGAGATTCAGTATCATTTCTTGAGGGAAAAGGTACTAGATAAAGAGATTGAAGTGATGTATACTCCAACAAAAGAACAAGTGGCAGATATGATGACAAAGAGTTTGGATGGACCTAAGTTACAAAGGTTCAAAGACATGGCAAGTATCAAGAAGACAGAGAAGACCTCAATTGATGATTGAGGGGGAGCTGTTGGTGCATACCAATCACCAATTGAAGGCTTGAAAGATCAAATGATGAAGGAAGAATCAATTCCTAAAGTATGGAAGAAGATCATATTCAGAGGACAAGAGAAGTGTACACATATGTACATTAGCATAGTCATAGATGACTTAGATCTTTTGTTCAGTAAGAATTATGTACAAATTATCTATAAATACCTTGAGAAAAGTCGGGGCATGTATGAGAGCTTATGTGACATTAGTTAGAAGTCAAGAATGAGGGAGATAGAAGTCATAAGATAGAGGAAAGTGATTTTGAGTTAGCTCTCATCACTCAGTTGTATTTTCTCTGAGTAAATGAAAAATTTTGCGCCCGATGTTTCTGTGTGTTCTCCTTCTACAGTAGATCAATTGTGGAATGCTTTTGTACAAGTCTAAGTTGAGAGTTGCTTGACCTCTGTGCAAAGTTTCAGCTTCCAATTGTAATCAGGCTGAGTGAATTAAGTGTAGGAACATTCATATGTGAAGTGTATTCATTGGTTCCTAAAACAGGCGCATATTTCGAAGTTAATGTTTTGGTCATTTCTCCTAGCACAGTTTAAAGTTTTGCATGAGTGAGGGCTTAATCTTTAAGTTGAAAGATAAGCTACTTATGTCTAGAAGCATTTTGTAAAACGGGTTCTATTCAAGGAGAATCAAGTCTTAAAAGTTACAGGTGTAGAGTCGACTGTTTTGGATAACAGTTTCTGACATAGGTAACTTGTGAAATCAATTTCTCAAGTTATACTTAATCTTTTGGAGTAATTCAACTTGGAATAGTTGCGCAATCTCTAGGAGATGATTCGTACAAAGTTTCATAAAAAACTTTATAGATTTGATAGGTCAATGTTGAGAAATAGTGCAGCAGACTTTTCTGTGTATCACCTTCTTCACAGATTTGTTCATCTTTTGATATTTAGCAATTGATCCTCTAAATTAGTGAAGTGTTTGACTTACTCTTGGTATAGAGGTGCTCTAATCACAAGAGTAAGTTGTTCTTTGGAGATTAACATTCTCCATCATCTCCCACCACAGAAGGGACTGTATGGCAGCCATCTCTAGGGTTTCCCCCCACAGGATACCACCCAACCTTCACTCTCTGCTTCATGCCTCTATCTCTAAAGCCGAAATCATTGAGGTCATTGATGCCCTCCCCTCAGGTAAAAGCCCGGGTCTCGACGGGCTCACTAATGAGTTCTTTAAATCCTTCAAGTTGGTGGTTGCCACCCCTCTTCGTTTGGTTTGGCAAGAGGCACTCAAGTTTGGCGCGCTTCCTTCTTGCCTCAACAATGGCATTATCAAGTTAGTACACAAAAAAGGGGAAAAGAACAGAATAGAAAATTGGCGTCCCATTACAATGCTCCAAATAGGATACAAGATCATCGCCAAAGTCATTGCCAACAGAATCTCTTGCCACTTGAGAGCGTGGTTAAGCGAGGACCAAAAAGGTTTCATCAAAGGCAGGTCAATTTTGGAAACCATAATAGATATCTGGGAAGGTCTTGAATTTGCAAATGAGTCTAAACAAGAAGTGGTTTTCCTCAAGATCGACTTTGATAAAGCCTACGACAGGCTAGAATGGGACTATATTCTACAGTCGCTACAAGATCTTGGATGTAGTCAGAAATTCACCAAGATGATCGCGACCCTTCTCGGAAACGCATCGACCCAAATTAACATTAATGGAAATCTTTCTAAGGTGATCAAACTTAGAAGATCTATCAGACAAGGGTGCCCATTGGCTCCCCTTCTCTTTGCCATTGCCACGGAAGGGCTTAGCAGGCTGGTGGAGCATCAGGTGGAAGCTGGTAACATTAAAGGCCTTCGTTTGCCGCATGACCACAGTCAGATCACCATGAGACTTTTTGCCGATGATATGAACGCTTTTGTGCACAATGACAGTACCAGCCTTGAGACGTTCTGGAAGTGTCTTGCTACTTTTTGTGAAGCCTCTGGCTCCATAATCAACCACTCTAAGACCGCCTTTAGAGCTATTGGTGGGTCACAACCCGACCTTCTCATTGATCATGGCTGTCAAATCATTCCGCAGGGCCAAATTTTTTGGCTTCTTGGGATTCCCTTGGGGTTTGGCGTCTCTATGGAACAGCGGTGGAACTGGGTGCTTGCCAAACTCGAAAACAAGCTTAACTATTGGAGAGGTATGCAAATCAATCTTGCTGGCCGTGCTATGGTCATCAACACGTTCCTCTTATCATCTACCATTTATTTCCTTTCTTGTTGGAGACCGAAAGAGCAAGATCTGTCCAAACTGGATAGTATTTGTAGAAACTTCCTTTGGACGGGCGACCACAATAGGAGGGGGGTGCCTAAAATCAAATGGTCCATCTGCACCAGCCATAGAGATAGTGGGGGACTTGGTATCTTGGACATTGGGTGCATGGCTAACAAACTGTCAGCCAAATGGATGACTAAGGCTTGGTGCAACGGGGAGGCCTCGTGGGCCAAGTTGATCTTCAGAAACAAGAATGAGTTGGCGCTCATGGGTTTCCCAAATTGGAAGAATCTTGACATCTTGACCTTGCTATTTTCCCCGATCCCCGTCTTCCCGAAAGGCTCTAATCTGGTGTGCTCCCTTTGGAAGAGTTGGAATAAAGTCAAAAGCTTCACAAGAATAAGTGAAGACTGGAAGTGGGCTGCCGGTATCAGACAAAACGACTCTATCTGGTTTCCGATCCATGGCATCCGGAGTGTGGAATCTTGGAACATTCAAAACGCCAAGAAGCTATGGAACAAAGGCTTCAAAAATGGAAACATCTCTGGAAACAAGACACCAACCGCTGGATCAACTTTGAGGATATTGACCCTAGCATCAACATTTCGCATGAAGAATGGAACACTTTGCAAAGCAGATTTCTCGCCTGGGACCGACACAAAGTTCGCCTTCTCATGGGACACGACATGCCGAGCTCGCTTGGTCTCAAATGGCACAATGGGAATAGTCTATCAAAAATCCCGAACATCAAAGAAACGATCGACTATCAGGTCAACCTCAACAAAAAGTGGTGCCTGTCATGGACGCGGCTTCAGTGGGACATGAAGTTCATGGCTATCTGGCACCCCCTCATAGAAATCAAAAAGTCTGTCCTCTTATGGCAAATTCTTCATCACGGAATCTGGACCAACCTTAAGGCTAGCAAAATTTGTGGGATCCCTCCTTGGTGCAAACGCTGCCACCGGTCTATCGAAGATGTTTCACACATCTTCTTTACCTGCCCCAACTCCAACAGACTCTGGCAGGTGGTTGGAAAGAGAATTAGACTTCAAAAACGTCTCAGTTGGCAGCAAGCCCTGCTGGGAGAAGCGATCGGCTGCTCCGCGACTCTCTGGAACGCCATCAGAGGGGAGGTTCTATGGAAAATCTGGCGGGAAAGATGTGCTTTCAACTTCGGTGACTCCCCCAAGGAGTGGTCAATTGAGAAATCGCTGTTCCTCCTTGGCAAAAGGATTGTCAACTGTAAAAAATCCCCCCCCCTTTAGGCATCATCAAGTACTCCTTTTGATCGATAACAAGCTTAAACCCAAGTGGGCCCCACATGAGGGTGATGAGAGGGTAATTAACCTTCTTTGTAATGTCATCTAAGCTCTGTAAAAGCTTCCCCTGCTTTGTGGGATTTGGGGGGTCCCGTGGGCACTAGTCCCCTTCTCTTGTACTTTTCTTTATTTAATTCAAGTCCGGGAGAGTAGGCTATTGCCGAACTTCCTTTACATTAAAAAAAAGAAAATGAGTTACAATGAAAACGGCCGTAACTAGCCTACATTAAGCATCGAGGGGAAACGCACAAGGTGAGCCAGCCCGCGTTAAGCATCGCGGGCAAACGCGTTACAAGAGACTTCTCGATGGCATAGCATGCGCTTTCGAGAAGGAGGTGCCCAGGGGACTAGCACGGGGCTACGACACGTAGTTAGCACAATTTGCTTGAGGATTGCTTGATCTTGGTCTACGGAGGCTCACTATGTCCCCCTATAGTCATGCACAATTTGGTGCCGCACAGCAAACTCCACGGGCACCAAATGTTTCTGGATAGAAAAACAAGGGGGACAAGGGGGGCTCCTGCCCATGGGTTGTTACATATTCTCCCCTGTTTTGAAGAGCTTTATGTCCTCGAAAAGCTATGGTATACGGGCTTGGGATGTCAATGCATGAGTCGTCTCGAATGCCTCAATGAGGGATTGGGTTATGGGCGGCATGTTGTCTTTACTTACCCATGTGGCTTCTTTGAGGGGCCATCCATGCCACTTGACAAGGAACTAAAAGCTCTATTCCTTTAGGATTAATTCGGGTTGTCGCTGATCAATTGGGTACTCCATGAGAGTGACTTGTCGTCCAAAATGTGTATCGTGGTGGAAGCATTTCAATAGGCTGACATGAAACGGGTTGTGGATGTGTACCTCCGGGGAAAGATCGAGTTGATATGTGACTTGATTAAAACGATGACTAATTCGGTACGCCTTGTTGAGATATCAAGCTCAACATCTGATGATCCAGGATGACACGTACCAGTTTTTCGTTTCTCTGACATGTATAGTGGTCACGCCGGTATATGTCAGGGATACTTTATTGAGCTTTATTAGATTTATCTACCGAGAGTGATGGCACATTTGTTTCTTGCCAGCTCACTCATTCGCAGACATTAGGTTTTTCCTTATGTACTGGTCTTTATATATTGCACTGGTTGTATTCTTGTTTTTTAGGTCATTCTTGTACATTCCTTTTATGTAATAGAAGAAGAACAAGAAGATCATTCTTCCTTGCCTCAATCTGTGTGTGTGCTTCTCCTTGAGAGTGAGAGTGTGTGTGTGAGCTCTCTTCCTTATCTCCTTCCTCGTGACATGATATCAGAGCCAGCGTGGCTATAGAGAGCTCGTGGAGAAGGCGACGGTGAAGACTACACGGCAAGGCGTGGAGAAAACGCGATTTCACAAACGGCCTCCGTTTGCTACGAAAATCGCCGTGAAGGTAGAAGACCTCAAAATATTTTCGAGAGTTATTCCTTTAGGGTCACTTGTTTTTGTCAGATCGAAGTTTTGGAGCCATCTCGACCTCTGTTTCGAGCCCGCAAGGTGGGGCCCACAGAAAAAACAAGTCAGTTTCAGAAATTGTAACTTGCGTTGTGTTCGGCGACACTCATATATTCCAGATTCAGAATTTCAAGTGATTCCGTCTACTATTGATACACGAAAACTGTGTTTTTCTGAGATCGAACTGTCACGTCATAGTGCGACAGTGTTCAAGCAGAAGTGCTGCTTGTAGTGTGTTGCGGTGTTGTGAATTGTTGCAGAAATGGCAAACGCAGATGGAATGAGTCATGCTTAGAGATTCAGAATGACGAATTTCCTGATGGGAAAAGGCTACTAGAAGTACATCGAAGGAGAGAATGAAAATGCTCCGCAGTTACCAGAAAGGAATCGGACTGCAGAACAGTTAAGAGCATATGAGGAATGGAATCAAGGAGCACAAAAGGTAATGTATTGGCTATCTGTTAGCATACAGGATAGCATGATTGGACACATACAGGATGCCAAGACTCCAAAAGAGGCTTGGAACAGTTTGGTCACTTTGTACGAGACCAATACAAAGGCACGGAAATTGCAACTCAAGAACGAGCTGCATACATTGGAGAAAATTAGCATGTCGGTAAGTGACTACACTCTAAAAATCAAAAGCATATGTGAGTCACTTGCATCTATTGGCATGAATGTAGATGATGATGATAAGGTGGAAGTGTGCCTTCGTGGTTTAGGAGCTGCATATAAGCAGTTCAGAACTTCTATACAGACCAGGGAAAATATTCCGAATTTTGCTGATTTGGTATCTATGCTGATTATTGAAGAAAAGAATCTTGGCAAGGATTCAAACTCCCAAGGAAAGCCCATTTCTGAGCAGGTATTCTACTCTGGCAGAGGAAGAGGCAGAGGTAGAGGTTTTGGAATTGGACAAATGTACACATATGTACACTACATGCAGAGTTAAGAATCATTGACAAGTTGGTCCGTCTTCACTTGGATTATGCATATTCTATCAAGCCTATAACTCTTGCAGATGAATGCATTAAAAAATTGTGAATGACTTCTTTCAGAAATGGGATTTCATGGTGGTGACGTTCATCTAAGAAAAGATCCAAAGCTTTCACAAAATACAGGTGATGTACTACAGGATGTCTCAATGGGAGGTGCAAAAGCAAGGAGATTCTTCAGCAACCATGATGACAAACAACTAAATGCCATGTGGAATTGTTGGAAAAAAATTTGTGAGGTCACGACTAATGTAAAAAACAAACCAAAAATAGCAAAAAAGAGAATGGAGGTAAGGGTCAAACTAGATAATCTTTTTAAGATCATGAGGCAACAGGTAACATCAAAAAGTTATGTGACACATTTCAGAAAGGCGACCACAAAGCTTATAGAAACCATCATAGAGGCATGGGGTGCCAAAGACATAACATACTACTTGGTGAGCTCCAAAGATATTTTATTCAATTTATTTATTTTTAATTGAAATAAAGATCTAATGAGATTCTTCTGCTCTTCTAGCATATTCTTCTTGTGCATGGTGCATTCTTTGCAGAAAAAGAACCACTTGCCATGTGGAACACTCAAGGCATGGAAAAATCTCATTATCAAGCAAGGACAAGCTTCTTTAGGTGTACAAGGAAAGGAGGAGGAGTAACAAAGAGCAATGCCTTCAGAGAGCTTTTTGATTGGTTGTTTAGAAGACAATTACAAAGGACCTCATGCCAAATATAATCAAAAGGATATGACTATCACCAGAGAAAATCATCATGTATCAATATCACAAAATGAAAAAGACTGCATTTCAAACAGAGCTTTAATATTTGCAATGTCTTTTATTTCTTTGAGAAATAAAGATGTCATGTATGTACATTTCATGATGTATTAAGCTTTGAAAAGAAATATGTCTATTACCATCAGATGACTTTGACCAGAGAATCAATAACAATTAATATTAGGCCATGGATCAATTACACCAAAAAATTTGCAATGTCTTATATCACATTGGGCAATTTCTGTATATGTACATTTGTTGAGATATAGAATTTGAAAAAATCAAGTCATTCCTTGAGCCTCTTTAAAGAGCTTGGCTCTGGCAAATCACCTCTATATCTGAGGAACTCTTTTCTCCTGTATCCAGCAATGCTTTTTAAATCTGATACCCCTGCAGCCATTGCATAGCTTGAATAACAAAGAAAGTACCCTGCCCTTGAAGCATTGAGTCCCGGGGCATATCCAAAAATTTTGAATGCAGTTGCTCTTTCAAGCAGCAAAACTCTGAAAGCATTAAAGGGTATTGGAGTAAAACCCATGTACTTTGATAGAGTCCTCAAGCACAACAATGCAAAGTCTGGCTCCTCACTATAGTGCTTGTGAATAACACAAAAAGTGTCTGGGTTCAAGTTTGGAAGATAGTGGATAATAGAATGAATATCCACCTTTGCTTTTCCTTTCTCTTCTATGGCTTTTCTTGTTCTCTTGCCCCTGCCAAGGTAATTGTCTTCATCCAATAAAGTTAACTATGGTAAAAATGAAAAACAAGGTTAGTTGAAGTGCAAGCACACTTTAGGAGTCATGAGAAGTAACTTGAAACAATTGGAAAAAAAGCAAGAGACACGACTGATGCAAGCAATTAGGGTCTTTAGAGAAATTCAGACAGTCGTTATCGCTTGCATCGGTCATCATCAATATCTGTTTGCAAACTACCTAGAAACATGTAATATTTGATGAATGAGGGGAATTCTTACAAGCCAGATATCTATAATCAATGCTGCATGCAACTCCTAGACACGACCGATACAAGCGATAAGGCCCAACGAAAAATATCTGATGGGCCTTATCGCTTGCATCGGTCGTGATCGATTTCTGACACTTCTAATGGAGAACTTGGACAAATAAGACACAAGATAGAGATTTTGCATTGGTCCCATCTCATATCCTTAACCTAAAATTCTTGAGGATATAGTTAACTCTATACCTTGACGTCATCTTCCTCAAGTCCAAACACGACCGATGCAAGCGATAAGGCCCAACGAAAAATATCCGATGGGCCTTATCGCTTGCATCGGTCGTGATCAACTTCTAACACTTCTAATGGAGAACTTGGACAAATCTGACACAAGATAGAGATTTTGCATTGGTCCCATCTCATATCCTTAACCTAAAATTCTTGAGAATATAGTAAACTATATACCTTGACGTCATCTTCCTCAAGTCCAAACACGACCAATGCAAGCGATAAGGCCCAACGAAAAATATCTGATGGGCCTTATTGCTTGCATCAATCGTGATCGACTTCTCAGTGTAAATGGAGGCCTTGGAGAAAACCGATTGTGGCATCTCATCTCCTTTGCCTTAAAATCATGCAAATATATTTTACTACATACCTTGACCTCATCTTCCTCTTCAAGTCCGAACATGACCGATGCAAGCGATAAGGCCCAACGGAAATTATCCGATGGGCTTTATCGCTTGCATCGATCGTGGTCAATTTCTCACTAAAAATGGAGATCTCGGACAAAACCTTTAATTCATAAGAATATATTAAACAACATACCTTGACCTCATCTTCCTCCTCAATGAGCTCTTTTGAGTCAATACAAATTGTTCCTTTGTCCTCAGCAACATCCAAGAATGAATAGCCGTGCCCAAACGAGTATATTCCAAGTTTCTTCTGATGCTCATCAAACTCTTCATCAGCAAGTCTTGGCTTCTATCAAAGCATTTTGAATGAGCTTGTGATGAATCTTTGAATTCTTCATTAGACAAATCCAAATCAAGAAGCAAAAATTCTTCTTTTCTTTCTCCTTTCTTATTGATGAATCTCCTTGCAACTTCTTCTGACTCAGCTATAGCTACAAGGCAGTAGTCCTCCCTTAGATTGAAAAGTTCCTAAATGTAAAATAGAGGTATGAACTCTTTTTCAGAGATAAAGTAAAAAGGTAGATTTGGGAGAAGTAGGGACTTCTCAGACACTTGAACTTCTTCAGTTGGCTCCCTTATTGCAGTTTCTGCTTTAAAAGTGGCCACATCAAAATCTTTGACCTGCTCTTCTTCTGCTTGGAGATTGATCTCCTCAACAATCTCCATGACACCTTTCATAGTTTTTGAGCTTCCCTCAAGTGTCAGCTCTAAGAACAGCTCGTCTTCAACATGAACATTTTTCCTCCTTTTCAACTGAGATATGATCAAGCCATATCAAGAAGGCAATGTTTAAAGGGAGCAAGCAGCAGTCCTTTTCATGCTCTTGGCATAAATCAAGCTTCCCTGGCAAAGGGGATATCCTTTTGCATTTTCTTGTGATTTTAGCCCTATCTATTGAATCCTTCCCAAAGATGTGAGGATGGACATAGGTTTTCTGAGAAATAGTAAGGATCCTTCCATTGATCAAACCCAAGAAAATCTCCCACTCATCCTTAAGAAAACTTTTCGATTTCTCTAGGAGTTTTTCAAAATCAATTTTGGGGTTGAATATCGTCATTGCATCAGGAAAATAATCTACAGTTAAACCCTCTTGAACCATGAAATCAAGAAGTTTCTCTGATGGAGAGACACTAAGGATCTCATTCATTCTCTCCATCTTAGCTGCAGCTTCTCCTTTATGTCTATTAGGAGAACACAACCGATGCAAGCGACTGGAGCGAGTCAACGTAGGTCAAACGGGGAAAATCGCTTGTATCGGTCGCATCGGTGACGAAAGAAAAATACGCATGTCAATGAGACAAATTCTCTGAAGGTTCAAAATTTGAGTTTGTGAAGGAAGTAGCTATTCATAGGCGAGGAGGGAAGAAGAACGGTCGAATGACGTGGACCAATCACCGAGTGCCACGTGGCAAAGCGTATGTTGGGTGATGCAACGGATAGATGACGTGGACCAATCAAACCATGCCACATGGCAAAAGACGTTGGAATTCGCAATGGCTATATGAGGTGGACCAATCGTGGCATGCCACATGGCACCAACGGTCAACTCAGTTCTGGGACCTATTTAAGCTTCCCTATTCAATTCCTTCATTTTTTTTTGTCAACACTTGCCAAGCGTCGAGGTTCCATTGCCACCAAGTTTTTAAGCTGCTTCTTCACAATTTCTATAGAGAGCGCTCTCTACGTTAGGTAATATGGACACGACCGATCCAAGCGATCACGGTACATCCGAGATTTTTGGATAACCCTAATCGCTTGGATCGGTCATGTTTCTTAAATGGCATCGAGTCCTTGATCATAGCTTGCAAATTTTGGTTTCCTTAGTGATGCTTGAGTATTTCGCATTGTTACCTTTTTTTTAACTTGTATTTATTGAAATATGATGATGAATTTAGGGATGACCGATGCAAGCGATTAGGAACATCCGGGCATTTATGGATGACTCTAATCGCTTGGATCGGTCGTGTCTCTTACAGTGGAAAGAGTCATTGATCATAGCCTTCAAATTATGTTTTTCTTAGTGATAATTGAGTATTTTGCATTGTAAGATATATTTGATTGATATTTGATGATGAATTCAAGGACGACCGATGCAAACAATCAGGGACATCCGGGCATTTTCGGGATGACTCCTATTGCTTGCATCGGTCGTGTCTCTGATAGTGGAAAGAGTCATTGATCATAGCTTTTTGAGAGTAAGTTTTGAGAGTGGAAAGAGTCATTGATCATTATTTTTTGACAGTGGAAAGAGTCATTGATCATAGCTTTTTGAGAGTAAGTTTCCACTTTTCCTAATTCCTTGCCTAAAGACTCTGATTTTGTGCAGAGTATGGCTCGGACCAAAGGATAGCAAGGAAGTTGTACCCTGAGGGTCAGGACCAAAATGCCCAGGAACAAAATGCCCAGGGGGAAAATGTCCAGAAGCAAAATCCCCAGAAGGTTCAAGCCAATGTGCCAGACAAGCCTTAAAAAAAAAGGGTCAAGTACAATGTAAAGTCCTTGAGGGAAATTAGAAGAGCTCAAAAGTCTATGGGATTGTTGATCCCTAGACTTCCATTTATGAGAGTTGTCAAGCAGATCTCAGCCAACCTCTGTTCTTTGATGAAGACCTCATCCTTTGTCAATGTGAGGTGGCAAACTCAAGCACTGCTATGCCTGCAAGAAGCTGCAGAGGACTTTGCTATTGATTTTATGAATGATGCCTATTTATGTGCTGCTCATTCTCATAGGGTAACACTAATGGCGAAGGATTATGTTAATGTTTCAAGAATAAGATATAAATTTGATAAAGCTCTGGTTCCTATTGATCACCAGGATAAAAAATTCTTCGATATTTTAAATATACCTCCAGCTTGAGCACCCAAAACAACAGTTGTCATTGAAGAGATCAACCCTCAGGTTACTCATGATCACGAAACTAGAACTACAGTGAGGAGGAGAGGAAAAAGCAGGGATTATTTACAGAGGAAAGTGTCATCTTAACCGAGATTCAAAAGTTACATATACTTTATCCTTCATATTTGAATGTTATCTCAAAGAAATGCCAATATTAATTTAGAGTTATCTTAACAGCTTTGAGCATATTTCATAATCCAAAACGCCTCAAATTGTCAACATAGTTATCAGATTAACCTCGAGTCCACTCCTAAAAAATGAGGAGATGCGCCCAAGATTCACCTAGTTTAAAGTAATGCAGAGTAATGCAAATGTAATAAGAAGAATACTCATCGATGTACTATATATATTATGTCAAAATGGAAATTCATCAAGTAATTACTCCCCGAGATTTAACTTTGAAAGAACAATTGTATAAATGAATGAGCATAATATTCACCACACCTACCGTATCTCACAAAACAAGAGTTAGACAATTCACAATTGATTACAATTGGTTTAAACTGACCAAAGCCATTACATATCGAGTCCGAAAGTTGAACAGAAGACTTCCACATCAAAAACTTGTGCTTAACCAACCCATCTACGAAACATAAACTCGATATAATATATTGAAAATGTATTTCAGTATGTGTTAGTGGTCATTATTGAACATATATGTTTGTTTTAGCTACCCGTGAATAACAATCATATCTCATGCTGATGCTACACTACAGTCTAGATGTACCGCTACAAGAATTCTTGTGATCAATTGGCAGCCATAGGTACACACTCGTGATGGTTTAATCCTCTACCCTCTCTCGGAACTTTGTGTCTCCCCTGCACATGGAAAGCTGATGTGACTAACCTAGGTCTTTGCTGGTTGCTTCAAGATGCTTGGACTTCTTGCTCTCTGTACAAAATTATTATGATACTATTTTGTTTAAGAAAACTTGGATGCCACAATGCCACATATGACCTTGATATGTGCTAAGTCTAGACAAAATGGCACTTAATCCTAGAGCAGAAGACTCTTAATTCTAGACCAAATGACACTGATTACAACAACCTTCTAAAGTCTTTAGAATATGGATTTCTGTCTTTCCCTTCTTTTCCCCCTTGGGACTGTTGCTTTACCCTTTTAAACTTAATAGTTTATGCTTTCCTAGAAATTATATGGAACTCCACCTGAAAACATATTCTTGTGA
Source organism: Ceratopteris richardii (assembly GCA_020310875.1). NCBI lineage: Eukaryota > Viridiplantae > Streptophyta > Polypodiopsida > Polypodiales > Pteridaceae > Ceratopteris > Ceratopteris richardii. The sequence continues at coordinate 122,024,539 of CM035421.1, forward strand.
CTCATGAGCTTTTATCTTCAGATCACCTCATTTGACACAAGCATTTCAACCATTCGAGTTCTCTTTGAGCGCTGAGCATGACTAGGTTTGGTGCATGCACTAGTGAGCACGGCTCGTGACTAGCTCGGTAGCTCCACTCCATCGTGTACTTCCCGTTCAAGAGGACCGTTATCTCTCTCTCTCTCTCTCTCTCTCTCTCTCTCTCTCTCTCTCTCTCTCTCTGTGTCTGTGTGGAACGGTGTGCTCATCAATCGTCAGCGTATCGCGGCCGCATTGTTATTGCAGAGAACACTGGAGCATCTCTATGATCTAGCACATCTCGAGATAATTTTGCACAAGAAAGAGGTAAGCCCTCAATCTCTTCCAGTGGCTGAGCTTCATGGCAAGTGACTGTCAAGTGAGCTTTTGATTTCTGGAGACGGAGCTGTTGCAGAGTGACGCGCAAGCTCTGTGTTTGAAGCTTTCCTCCATATTAGAAGAGCCTTTCGTTTGCGGTTTATCACCTCCGATGAAAACTGTGAAGCTCAGCGAAGGTAAGCTATGTGCGCGCTCTTTGATCCTTAGCTGTTTCCCGCATGCTCTTGGGCTTCTGCACAGCTAAGAAATTAATCAGAGGCTCTCAGATTGGCGTCCCCTGGCCTGCAAAGGATAACTTAATGAACAGGGTGAAGAAGTCACATTTCGATTTCTTCTTTATGATGCTCTGCATATTACCTCATGCTATGGCTTCGCAGAGTGACCTCTCAGCCTTGCAGACTTTCAAGAGTTCTTGCTTCTCGGGCGGTCAAGAACTAAGCTCCTGGACAGGAGAGGATCCCTGTTCCGGCATCTGGTACGGCATACGTTGTGACAGAGGTCGAGTTACTCGCCTTGTCATGAACAAGGTGCCGCTGAACTGCTCCATTCATGCGCTTTCAGAGCTGGATGAGATTCGTGTTTTAAGTTTGTATGGCGACTATTTGTACGGTCCTCTTCCAAATATGAGCAACTGGAGGCACCTCAGACTTCTGTACCTCTCCCATAATAGCTTCACAGGTTCCATCCCTGACTTCACTACCATAGTTCCAGGAATCCGGAGGCTTGATCTTTCAAATAATTTCCTCACAGGAAGTATTCCGTCCTCCATCAACGGCTTGCTAAGTCTTTCAACTTTGAGGCTGCAAGGAAATGAATTGTCAGGAGCTATTCCTGACCTACATTTGAACTCTCTGAAAGACTTCAATGTCTCAGATAACTATCTTTCGGGTCCTATACCGAGCTCACTTTCCAGTTTTCCTGCATCATCTTTCAATGGAAACAGAGAACTCTGTGGGCATCCCTTATCAATATGCCAAAAGATTTCACCCTCAGTCAGAAACGGATCCAGCGATGGCGAAGGACATCATCCTACAATTATCTCTTCCAGTCCAAGCCTCCTAGGACCATCTTCACCGTCCTTTTTCCCATCACCGTCTCCACCCTATCCATCAACCGCATCTCCATCTTCAGAGCGGAGAACAAGGTACACTGTCAGGATCGGCGTGGATGTCCTTGTAGCCATCATAGCGGGCGACATCGTGGTGGTGATTCTCATATGCTTCGCGTTCATCATGTATTACAGAAGGAAATACCGCCGACCGACATCCCCTAAATGTCCTAACGAAACAAAGAAGAAGAAGAACAGGAGCTGTTTGCACATCTCAACCACTGTTGTCGGCTCAAGAGAAGATGCAGAAGCAGAAAAGGGCCAGCTAGTATTTCTAGATGACAGGAGGCAGTTTGTGCTGGAAGATCTGCTACACGCGTCGGCAGAGATGCTAGGGAAGGGGTGCTATGGAACTTCCTATAAGGCTGTTTTGGAAGATGGCCTCTGCGTCGTCGTAAAACGCCTCAAGGATGCTAATGGCAGGAGCAGGAAAGAATTTGAGCAGCAGATCGATCTCATAGGAAGAGTGAGACATCCCAATGTCGTTTGTCTCCGTGCATACTTCTTCACCAGGGAGGAGAAGCTTCTTGTGTATGATTACCTAGCATGTGGAAGTCTGCATGCTCTTCTTCATGGTAATATAATGAAAACTCATCACCCCCATCCACATTTCTTTTTTGTGTACTGTTACAGCTTGTATTTATGGATTGCCTGACCACGTGTACTCATGCACTGTTTATTCACACATTTAACAGACAGCAAATTCTGATAGGCGATCTTGATTTCTTTTGTTGTAGGTAATCGAGTTCCTGGACGAACGCCTTTCGACTGGACAACCAGGTTAAAGCTCGCACTTGGTGCTGCAAGAGGCCTTGCGTTCATCCACCATAACTGCAAGGCGCAGAAGCTGCCTCATGGGAACGTCAAGTCCTCCAACATTCTCGTCGACAGGAATGGAAATGCGTGTGTATCAGACTTCGGTCTCGTTCTGATGGCCGGTCCAGCTGCTGCAGCATCGAGAGCTCCAGGTTACAGGGCACCAGAGTACCTCTCAACGAGACAGGCCTGCCAAAGGGGTGATGTGTACAGCTTTGGGGTGCTTCTGCTCGAGATCTTGACAGGGAAGATGCCAACGCAGGCAAATGGGCTTGAAAGAGGCACGGATCTTCCCAAATGGGTACAATCTGTGGTACAAGAAGAATGGACCGCGGAAGTGTTTGATCCGGAGCTGAAGAGGTACAAGAACAACGAGGAAGAGATGGTGAGCATGCTTCAGATCGCCATGGCCTGCGTCTCCCATGAGCCCGAGCATCGGCCGAAGATGAGTCAAGTCGTGAGGATGATTGAAAATATAATAGGTGTCGTCGGTGGGAAAGGAGATCAGCAGACACCGATGAGGATTGACTCCTTCGATTCACTATCAATGTCACCAGGTGTCTCAGAGGACACAACAGGCACAAGCCAATAGACACAGCATGACTACCTTTCTGTGTGTTTCTATGCCAGTTCGATCGGTCGTATTGTATTACTCTTCATGGGTTCGAATCAATTAGACTGATGACCAGACCTTCGATAAGGTCACCGGGAATGTAGTCACCGGATTATCATGTGCACTCGATGTACTTTTCGAGTCATTCGAAAAGCGAAATCCGATCATCGGAAAGTGAATCCATGTGCTACTTCTATGAGCATAGTACTCATCCGATTGCTATCCCACAAAGCAGGTCGTATGGTCTACTCTTTTTGGATTTGGATTCAATTAGAAAGAATAACTGTACAGATGAATGAGCATGCTACTCATCCCGTCTTCCATGTTATAAAACAGAACTTGCAAAAATCAATGAATTCTGAGTATTTTTCGTGTTTTATGTGTTGTATGGATCCACTTCAAGACGCCCTTGGATCCAAGTTTTTGTTGCTCGAGTATCGAAAATCTATCTCGCATGTTTAGTAGTAATTATGAACGCCAATCTTAAAATAGCGGAAGAGTTGTGTGGATATATGCGGTGCAATAGTGTGAAGATGCCAATCTAAAAATAGCGGAACAGTTGTGTGAAGATGCCAAGGAGGATGATACATAATCTCTTGATGTTTGTTCTCTTCATTGACATGTGAAGGCCAAACAAGCTCTAGTATAATATCTGTTGATATAAACACTAGGATTTCTCCAACGATTCCGAGCTTTATCATGGAAGAGGCTGCATTGTGCATGCCTTTGAAAAATAGTGAGCTAAAAGGCCAACCTTAAAGAAGTGGAATGTTGTGTGGATATATGCGGTGCGACAGTGTGAAGATCCCAAGGAGGATAGATAATCTCTTGATATTCTCTTTATTGACATGTGAAGGACAAACAAGCTCTAGTATAATATCTATTGAGATAAACACTAGGATTTCTTTAACGATTTCGAGCTTGCAGGGGCCTTTGAGAGATAGATAGTGAGCTACTCATTTCCAATGTCATATCCGTTCGAGAGATTCTCTTCGAACTTTGTAAAGCCCCATTAATCATTTTATAGGGGAACTCCCTTTTGTTTTCCTTTTGCCTTTGCATTGTTCCATACGCTCTCAATGTCAAGCCATGCGAACATTCTTTATTAGCATGGAAATACGTATCTTTGGAAATTCGACATTCACAATTGTTTCTTGCGTGTAACATAGAACTTGGAGTTTTGATGCAATGCTGGGAGCTTCTTCGAGCTAGAACACCTTTACCACTTGTATAGCATTCCGAGGAATGGGCTAAGAAGTCCAATCAGTTTTGCATAAGGTGTTGGGAGTGTGGGTACTATCGTAAGAACCCGTGGGCAAGAGGCGCCCCCCTTCCTTGTTTTTCTATTGTTAGTCGGCCGCCCGATTGGGAAGATTGTATAACTGAATCTTGTTCACATGAGTGAAAAAAGTAGTTACAAACAGTTTGTAAAAAGTTATATAAATCAAGAAGACGCGCAGAGACGAGAACATGACGGATCACCAGACTGTCTATCTGGGTGACTGAGCGGATCGTAGCTGTAGTGTCTGTTGCATAATCTCCAGTGTTCTGAGTTTTTGATTCGTCTCTTGTTTGTCTGTCGCTCTTGTTTGTCTGCCGTCGACATCTGTTCTGTTGTTAACTAGGGAGACGATTCGTGGAATCACCAGACTGTCCGTCTAGGGAATTGCCTGAACACTACTGTAGCGTTGTTGTCTAACATCTGCGTACTCCGATTATACTGTGTGCATCTGTGTTTTGTTCCTATCGATCTTTGTTGAGGTTGCGAATTCCATTCACAACTAAGAGATCGTGGACTGTTGTCTGAGTAAGTTGTTTGTGAATCTCTATTGAGTTGTGGTATTAGTCCGCGCATTGTGTGTTACCCATTCTTGGAATGTTTTGCCAGTGGTTGGTAAAATCTGAGTAACTGTAGTAGCATTCTGGTAGTCAGATCTGTATTGTGTTGCCTGTAGTGTGGAATCTATCTTCAGACGATAAAGTGAAGTACAGTAAGGGTCTTTCGAAGTTGCGCGCTGAGTCTCCAAACTGTGTGTTTGAACTATCGAGTTCTCGGTGTTTACGGTGTTGTCTGATTGTTTATATCCATTCGATAAAGGTTAACGATTACTCTTGTTCCGGCATTCCCAGTAAGTTTATGTGTAGATGCAACACAGCATTTTAGTGTATTCGGTATACGTGACTGAGCTAAGATTGTGATGGTAATATCTAAGTACGGCAATCTTTGATAGATCTCTCAACATTAGTATAGTGCTGAGTGTGAGCAGCAAGTTTGGGAACTAAGTACAGGGCCTCTGTCTAAGAGACCCCTACCACTCCCAAGAACACACTTAGGTGCTTAAATGCATTTTTGACAGTTAGTCTCGCGTTTAAGAAAGCGTTTAACACTGGCGCCGTCTGTGGGAAGGTGGCAACAATATTGCCGTTTATCTGTCGAAAGTGTTATCAAGATTGCCATTTATCTGTGGGAAGGTGGCAACAGATCAAATTGTTGCAAACCTGTTATGGAAACGTGACTGTAATTTTTTTTGACAGTAATCGTACGCGATTAGTACAAAAGATGATACATGCCGGTTACTCGATCCGGTGAAACGTATCCAAAGAACTGCCAGCCTGGGGTACTTAAGTTGCTAAAAATGACTCCGGGAGGTAGAAGTACAACTAGGACTAACTCAGTTGTCAAGAAAGTAAAGAACGATAATAGTGATTCCGATCATATTCCGATGGAACGTGTTTCGCCTCTGGTAAATTTCGGTACTATTTCGGAATAGTCTGTCGAAGATATTGTAACTCCAGAATCTACCAGGACGCAGCCTGAAGTTAGCTTAACAACATTGGGTAAAGATTCAAATTTGTTTACGACTAGAAACACTTTAGCCAAAGAAATTAGCGAAGGCGAAAAAACACCTTGTTTTGGCAAAAATTCGACACATTCCGGTCATATTTCGGTAACAGTTATTGAAAGGTCGCAGTTTTTCGGCGACGGTTTACCATTTCTTGGTGAATCTTCAGCCCAATCACCACTATTGGGAGTAAGCTTCCCTACATTTGATATCAAGAAGGAAGGTAGCTTGTTTGAAACCGAGATTCGAAGCATACTGAACAAGATTATCGAACCGGAAAGTGCACAGGCTGATACAGACTCCGACAGTTCAGATATTGAGCCTCGGAATACAGAAGATAGTCACCATACAACCATCAGCACGATGAACGAACAACAACAACAACATTGTCTACCTAGGCCGACTGCGACAGGAGTAACGTACACCAAATTTGGTGGATTCCCAGGAGATGACCCGGATGCTCATGTACACACATTTGAGATAAGCTACGCAATACTCAACCATCCACCTGATCCGACGTATAAGGCTATTGTTTTCCAATCGACATTAATCAACGAAGCAGCAAGATGGCTTACAGAATATGATATTAACTATTTCGGCACCTATGAAGCAGTAAGGGATGCCTTTTTGCAGAGATTCAGGCTAAAGAAGAATCCAGCCGAAATTTTTGATTACCTGCAAAACAATAGACAGAAAATAAATCAAACTGTACAGGAGTACGCCACTCTATTCAGGACTCATTTGAGGCAGTTACCACCAGCACATGCCAACCTACCGGATGACGTTATTACTCAGTGGTTTATCAATGGATTGACCCTGCAACTTAAACATATTATGATCATACGCTGTGTAGGAGCTATGACGCTAGATGCAGTGATTGCAATGGCTTTGCAGCTGGAAAACAAGGTTGGAGGATTTACAGAAGATCTGGAGTGGCTAAAAGCAAATAGAAATACCACCGAAGACCCGACCAGATAGATGTACTGCACTACCTGTAAGAATTCAGGCCATACTAGTGCCACTTGTGCACTTAATCAGTTGTTTTGTGCTATCTGCAACACTACCGGACACACCACCGAAAACTGTGCATATAACGCCAAAGTGCAGGGAACAACGACTGTCAATGCAATTATACAGGAACTATGGCAGCCAGCCAATCACTATGTTCCTTCGCAAATGAGAAACAACCAGCAACAAGGATATCGAAATTACAGAGGACAGAGAAATAATAACTATAATGCAAACCGCTGGCAGATCGGACAACCACCGAAAAATCCCAATTTGCCACCACCGCGCTGTCATTTCTGTGGAGAATTTGGTCACATTAGAAGATTTTGTAAAGATGCAGCTGAGTATGACCAGAGGAAGAAAGAACGTCAAAACCCAATGGCTAATATGGTACAAATCACACTAGTAGAAACGCACGCTGCAGTAATTCAGACCCGCTCCGGTAAACAACTGCAACCAGCAGCAGAAATATTTGAACCAGGCATTACGTGAACAACAAAGGATGTATGATAAAGCTAGTCAATGGACCACCGCAAAGCCTCCAGTCTTCCCCGATCCTATTCCGGTAACCCAGACTTCGTTAACCGAAGAAGGAACACAACAACATAATTCCGATTCAGCAGCAGGCACATCATCTTCAGCAGGCGCATCATCTTCAGAATCTGTGGAAACAATCCAATCACAAAGGTCCTGGGAAATTTTATCTAAAGCATCCATCACTCTTCCTCTAGGCCAATTGCTTGCACTAGTATCGGGATTTTGACAACAATTCCAACAACAATTCAGTCCGGTGCCTTCCTGCATTCGAGCAACAGCAACAGTGCAAACGGAACCCGATTCTACGGTCGATCATTCAGTTCCTTTGATTACGGTATGGTATAAAAATCATAAAATCACACAGGTACTAATTGATGGAGGATCTGGAGTCAACATTGCTACTGCTGCATTGTGTAAAAAGTTAGGGTGGACCGAAATCGAACCAGTTCAGTTTTTTGTCAGAATGGCCGACCAATCAAGAGTCCATCCCATAGGACTTGTACGAAATGTACCAATCACTTTACAAGGTACAACATTTAAAATGACCTTTGTCATACTAGATTTACCAGAATCCACTCTTGATTACAACCTCCTTTTTGGCCGACCTTGGCTGAAGCACGCTAAGGTGATACAGGATTGGTCTGCACAAGAACTCACTTTCAAGGATAATAATCGTAAATACGTTGTAAAATTAGATGCTATACAACCTTGCGAGTTGCATGCTAGATCGTATTTTGCGGAACCAGTTCATATGCTAGATGGGTTGTCTGATGATGAAGAAGAAGAGTTTCTGAAAAATAACATTGACTTGATCTCCCTAGGAACTGTTGATCTACAATCTGTTGTAATAATTGGAATCCTTCAGTTTGTACAGTGATGACTGTAACAGAAAAAGATATGAAAGAAGAAACAACTACCATAGATGACGCTGATCTACAACAACTTTTTAAGCCATCTGAGAATACAGAGAAGCCTCGACAATTTTATGTTCCAGAAGATCAACTGACCACTTACAATTTAGGAGATGAAGCAAATCCACGACTTGTTAAAATAAAAGAAAACTTACCGGAATTATTTCAAGCAGATCTAATCCAACTACTTCGCGAATTTTCTGATGTATTTGCATGGGATTACAAAGATATGAAGGGTTTGGACCCGCGCATCTATCAACACAGGGTCATGCTGAAGCCGGAAGCAAAACCACTTAAGCAACCCAGCTACCGGATGAACCCGAACTATGCATCACAAGTAAAGGTAGAACTTGATAGGCTACTCAAAGTCGGATTTATTGTACCAGTAGAGCATGCTGAATGGATCTCTCCAATTTTTATTGTCCCTAAAAAGAATAAGCAGTTACAAATATGTGTAGATTACCGAAAACTGAACGCAGCTACAGTGCCTGATCCATTTCCGCTCCCTTTTCTTGACACAATGCTTGATAGAGTAGCAGAACATGAAATGTATTCATTCTTAGATGGGTACAGTGGGTACAATCAAGTTAGAATGGCTGAACAAGATATACCGAAGACTGCCTTCATTACCAACTAGGGTGTTTTCGCATGTACTATTATGTGGTTTGGATTAAGGAATGCCCCAAGTACGTTCCAAAGGTGTATGCAAGAAATATTTTCTCCTTACCTTACCTCTTTTATGCAAGTATATCTTAATGATTTTTCAATTTTCGGTAAGATGATAGCACACCTGTTCCATTTACGGTGCTGCTTTGAAAAGTGCAGAGAATACAGACTCTGCTTGAACCCAAATAAATCTGTGTTTGCGGTTTCATGTGGAAAGCTACTTGGCCACATTGTATCTAGACAAGGTATACAGGTGGATCGAGATAAAATTTGAGCTGTGTTAGAAGCTCCTGTGCCCACTACACCGAAGGAAGTAATGCGCTTCATGGGCCAAGTAAGATGGCATGGACGACACCTATGATGGCTTGCTCACTTGGCAATACCACTGGACAGATTAATCACCAAGACTCCTCGACAGTTTGAGTGGACTCAGGAATGTCAGATAGCATTTGATTGCTTAAAGTGTTTATTAACACAAGTTCCCATCTTATAGTCTCCTGATTGGGATCACCCATTTCATGTATTTGTTGATGCTTCAGATATAGCAATAGGAAGCGTTTTAATGCAACAAACTGACAAGTGGTTCAGACCAGTGTACTATGCAAGTCGAAGATTAGCCCCTGCTGAAAAGAATTACTCTGTAACAGAAAGAGAATGTCTAGGTCTAGTATATTCTGTCAAGAAATTCAGACATTATTTGCTCGACCGTAAATTTACTTTTCATGTAGATCATGCTGCACTTGTTTATCTGGTTCGGCAACAGCATCTAGGTGGTCGTTTAGCACGATGGGTTCTGCTTTTATAGGAGTTTGACTACGAAGTCATTCATCGGCCAGGCAGTTCACATACCTTAGCAGATTTTCTCTCTCGCTTAGATTCCGGTGAAACTCCGGTAGGTATAGATGACACAACTCCGACGATTTATGTCTCTGAACCAATGAATGATGGAATTATAGACCTGCCTATGCCATCTACATACTATGATCAAATATTGACCTTTCTCACTGATGGATGCCTTCCATCTCAGACTTCTACGGCAATACGCAGGAAAATTGCAGTTTTTAGCTACCAATTTCGGTTGATTGCTGGAGAATTATACTATGTGGATCATACTGGAATTTTACTTCGTTGTATTCCACCACATGAAGTAAACTCAGTTATTACTTTGGCTCACTGAATTCCCTCCGGTGACCATTTTGCTGCAGACTTAACACACCGAAAAATTCTGCAAAGTGGTCTCTGGTGGCCTACTATGTACAGAGATGTATCACAGTTTGTCAAACAATGTGATAATTGTCAGAGGTCTGGACAGCCGTTACCACGTCGTGTCTGCTAACCGATGTCTTTCCACGTTTTGGTTTACCCCTGGAACTTGTTACAGATCAAGGCACTCATTTTGTCAACAATTTAATGAAAGTACTCACACATTCATTTCAGGTCACACATAAATTTAGTTCACCATATAACCCTCGTGCAAATGGCCTGGCTGAGAGTACAAACAAATCTTTGTTGAATATGCTCCGAAAACTCATTTTAGAAGCGCCGGAAAGATGGGATCAACTGCTACCTGCAGTATTATGGGCATATCGGACTACATACAAGGTAACAACAGGATTAACCCCTTTCAAACTGGCTTATGGATTAGAAGCAATAGCGCCGATGGAGATAGTTATACCAAGCTTACGAGTAGCAATCGCTCAGAAACTGCTACCGAAAGACTCACTGTCATTTCGGTTGGATACACTCAGAGAATTAGACGAGCATCGATGGCACAAATTTTTGACTATGCAGGAAGTACAACTAAGACAAGCTCGAACACATGATCGATATCTAAAGACTCCAATTTTTACGGTGGGACAACTTGTACTCTTTTACAATGCAAAGTCGAATCGCTCTGCTCGCAAATTCAAATTACGATGGTTTGGTCCCTACCGGATTTCTGAACAAGTGGGCCCAGTAACTTTTCGGTTGACTACGTTGACCGGAATCCCTCTTCCGAAAGTCATTAACGGTTCGAAGCTGCGGCCGTATCAACACACATCTAACCCGCACTGAAACGTTTTGCAGTTGGCCGCGTCTTTTGGCGTTCACTTTTCTTTTCTTTTCTTTTTTTTTATTTTGCGTGCTTAATAAAATAAGTCTGTAAATATCCGCGTTTTGATACCTTATTATGTCCACGGCCGCCCTGCCCTTGCCAGCTACTCACGCATGCACACTGAAGTTAAGAATTATCATTTCAATACCGCACGATGATTAATCATCCTTCATTGCTCTCCACTGCGACACATCTAATTAACCTTTTCTGTTTCGCTGAAAGACTCTATTGTGTTTGTGTGATTTGTGCTCTGTGTGCTTACCCTGTGCTCTGTGTGCTTGTGTTTACTGTCATTGTGTGCGCCATGGAAGCTTTGGCTAACTACGCCGCCTTCCGTGATGGACTCCCTGCAGACGTAGGAGAGTTCCTGCGCATTCGTGGGCTTAACAACTTCGTTGAACTGCCTTGGCATTCAGTGGAGTCCCACCCATTTTTTGCCCAAATCATCTCTGCCATCACCAACACACCTACCACCGAGCAAAGTTGGCCGATCACCTCCCTCCCATCCCGTACACTTATCACATTCCAAGCTTTTGCAGAAGCCTTTAGACTCCCTTCGCAAGGCCGGGAAAATGGCCCAAGCCTGACAGTCGCTAGAATGGTAAAGTTATTTCCTAGGCATTCATCCAACGAGTATGCGATTCTCTGCCGACCGGAACCAGAACGATCAGCTCTCCAGTTTTTAGTAGCCATACTCAACCTACAGAAACGCACATATGGAATATCCCGCCCCTTCTACTCTGCCATAGAATTAGCTGCGCAAGAACCAGTAAACTTCGCATCCTTCTTCTTCCACCGCATTCATCGAGAATGCGTGTCCATTATGAAACAGGTAAACAAGGGAGGCATGCTGAGATCCAGACTGCCGCACATCCTTTCATTTCTCTTTCCGGCAATACTCATAGCAGAACCACCACCTAGAGGGCCTGTTCTGCGACATGAAGAATCAGTACAACTATGGGACGATGAGGAAGAAGATGAAGAAGAGCTAAACCAAATCTTCCGCAGAAAGAGGATCAGAATCAGTTCTTCTGAGAGTGAAACACAAGGATCTTCCGAAGGAAACAAGGATGACGACAAAGAAGAAGAAAAACAGGACGAGGAAACATTCCATGATACCACAACATCAATGCAGAATGAATCCTCTGCACAATCTTCCCAGGAGCAACAACAGGAAAATCATACTGAAGCTTACACATCCTCTACCGAAGAAGAATCACAGCAACAGTCTAAAGGAGAACAACAAGCAGATGAAGAACAAGTGGCTAAACAAGCACTCGAAAGGCTGCTTAAGGTAGTTGAGTCCACAGCCGAAGATACTGCACAACAAAACTTCGATCAGGTAACGCAACCGCAGACTGTCATTCCCACTCCCCCGTCGGAACCACCCATCGACCCCATTATTCCCATCCAACCCATTCACCTTGCCGAACCCACTGATTCTTCATCCTCCTCCCTCAACTACTCTCCACCGAACTCCCAAGAACTGCTCACCGCCTCCTCATCCCAACCATGACCTCAGCTGCCATTTCCCTCGATTCCCGTACTTTCTGAATTGGACAACATGGGTCAATTACTCATTAACCTATCACAACAACTGCCAATCCAAATGAAAGAAGCCACAGACAACATCTGCAATGAGCTACAACACAAAGTGGACATTCTCGAAGCAGACATCACGCCAATGCAAGAAGAGATAGATGCACTTAAAGCCGAAAATCATCAGCTCAACACACAGATTGCCCAGCTCCAAGCTCAAATTGCCGATCAATAGAAAATCACAGAACAGAGAGATGCAGCCGTGGCGGAGCTCTCAAAGAAAGAAGAGTTATTACAGACTGCAAATGAGGAAATCAGTAAAATGAAACAAGACATCGAGGACAAGGAAGATGCAAGGATCGCGTTAGGTAATCTATTGGAAGAAACCAGAAATCAGCTACATGAATTAGTGCAGCAGAGTCAAGAACAGCAGAGGCAGGTTCAAGGAACAGAAGAAGAGCTTCAGAGGACCAATGAAAATTTAGCAGATGTCAATAATATGCTCAAACATTACTTAACCAAGGAGAAATAGACACAGAAACTAATTGTAGATCTCAGACACGAAAAAGAGTCATATACAAGAATAGTAAATTTTCAGATTCAGGAAATTGAGAGACGGGAAAATCAACTGGAAAACCAAAAAGAAAGAATACAGAAGATGGAGCAACAGGTAGCCGAAATAAAGACTTCCAGAGATGCAGCACTGGCCAACGAGTTTTACTTACAGGAAGCCTTTCTGCAGACCCAAGCAGAAATTTTGCTAAATGAAGCCATAGCTCTAAGCTCTGTACGTATAGATGCGCAATTACTAGAATCGGACACCCTAAAACAGTTATTAGAAACCCTCAAGAAAAAGATAGTCCGTACCTTTAGATTAGCTAGAAATATGTACTTAGAAGGAATCATAGATGAGCAATAGTTTTGTAAAACCTGCGGGTTCGAGTCCACCGTGCGTGCCAGAGTGTTAGTCGGCCGCCGGATTGGGAAGATTGTATAACTGAATCTTGTTCACACGAGTGAAAAAAGTAGTTACAAACAGTTTGTAAAAAGTTATATGAATCAAGAAGACGTGCAGAGACAAGAACGTGACAGATCACTAGATTGTCTGTCTGGGTGACTGAGCGGATCGTAGCTGTAGTGTCTGTTGCATAATCTCCAGTGTTCTGAGTTTCTGATTCGTCTGCTTAGTACACCGCAATGAAGAGTGAGACCAACGAATTATTTTTGAGTGACATTGAGCTGCGCGTGGGCAACCAGAAGGAAGTAGGAAAAGAGAAAAGGAGAAGCAAAGGGAAGCGGCCACAGACATTGCCACCCATACATCTGAACTACAATTTTATGACTTCGGAGAAGGAAAAGGAAGCACCAGAGGCCGCATCGGCTGACTTGAGTCCACCATTGTCGATCTAGCATAGTTAGTAAAAGGAAAGTGCGAGAACAAAGAAGATAAGACCAAGGAAATGAAGGTTATTGGGAAACAGCAAGAGCTACAAGAGTGTGAGAATTCAGGAAGGACATCTCGTCAAGGCCATCAGCCATACACACGTAGATGCCGACCCATCTCCTCATCTGATGATGATAGTGATTTAGACTCATATGTCAAATTCAAGCCTTGCCCACCTGAGAAATTTGGAGGAAAACGCAACTCCCTCACAGTATCCAAGTGGCTGCAGGATATGGAACAATACCTAGAGTTATAGCTAGTGGGAAAAAGGCATTGGATAAAGATCACCACATCCTTCTTAGTCGATGATCCAGATGCCTGGTATCTTGTGGAGTCTGCACTGGAGGAGTTCAGTTCATGGGGGGACTTCAAAGCGGCATTCAATGAGCATTTTATTCCTCAAAACGAATCTTTCAAGTCAAGGGACGAATGGTGAGGCCTATAACAAGAAGGGACTCTATTCGAATGTAGCTCAAGTGTAAGCACCACCTCCTTTACGTGTCAATCCACGGAGACGTGAGGATTGGTATGAAGATGGTGAGCAAGTGAAGGCACAAGTGCGTGAGTGAAAACACACAAACATGCACACACATACACACACACACACACTCACACACACACACAAGGTAAGAGGAAAGAGTGGAACAATGGAAGATCTTTGATTATGAAAGAACTCTCTTGCCAAAGCTCAGATCTACAACAAGCTAACCTCAAAATGAGCTCTCGAGCTCTTTTTACCGTTTTTTGACTAGTTTTGGCCCTCTCCAGACCTAATGTCTGGCCTAGTTTAAAATTAGGTTCCAAGGCTTATTTGATGGCTCAAACAGAGTCTAAAAATTATGAAAATTGATAGGATGATAGTTCCAATACTCCTCAAGCTCGAGGATGCCTCGGATTGAACAAAATATAGTTGGAAAAAGATCAAATTGTATTTAGAATGGCTTTGAGTGATGAGAATCACTATTTTTATAGGGATTTCTTCTAAAAATTTGACATGTACTTCTCGGGGCTCCCTACTTGCTCCTTATTCTTGTGTGTCCGATTCTTTGACATGTTCTTGCATCTCATTCCTGACCTTGAGTGCTAACACCGAATACAGTAGGAAGTATAGAAGGCTCATGCTAGAGATCACAGAGATGCACGATCTTGATTGGCTACATGGGTTTATATACGGATGTAGTGTTTGGACTAGAAGAGAGATAGAAAAACAATCATCTCGCAAAACAATTGTCTCGCACTTAGGAAGAAGCTATTGTGATGATCAAGAGATACCAAGATGTAGAGAACAACAGGTGAGCACAGAATATGCGAAAGATAGAGAACATATCACCAAAGAGAAATCAGTAGGGTACCGGGAACACAAATAACAACACCCGCCCTGCACCAAATCAAAACAGGGCAATCCACAAGTCCAAAGGAATAATAATAACTATGGGGACAATTAGCAATGGGTGTTGCCAGCACCCCAATGGTAGAGAAATGATCCCCGACCATTTTGCAGAACGTGTCGTAGGAATCATTGGACACATCAGTGCACTCGTAATAACAACAATACAAGAGTGCAAATGGTTCAGGTAGAAGAAGAGCCCCAAAGACAAAACACAAATGTGATCCTCACGAAGTTGGATGACAACGAAGACGGAGCCCATGGGACCAATGGAGCCCCACATGTTGGGATTGTGGCAGCATCTCCAAGTTGCTTGCCCATGGCCCTTCACATGGTAGAGAACATGTATTTCTGGTGAACATTTGGAAACATGCGAAAGGCAATGCTAGTGGATTTTGGCGCTACACATAATTTCATGTCCCTAGAGTGTGCGACAAACTTACAATTGGCATTGAGTAAACTTTTGGATATGTCGGTCATGTTTGCTCAAGGCCGGGATGACAATGTAAAAATTGCTCTTAATGTTTGTATGATAGTGGGTGAATGGACGACAAAATTAGACTTCCTGATAGTCCTCCTAGATGCATTGGAAGTGATTGTCGGGCTATCATTCATGGACCACTACATGGTAAGCATGTTAGGCAAGGGGATAGATAAGCTCCTACTTGAATGCAAGGGAACATTGTGGTTGTGCAAGTAGACCAAAAAGATTGGGCAAAACACCTCGATATTTTGGAATTCCATTATAACAGCTTGATCCATGCAAGCACTTCATTGTCACCCTTCAAGGTGGCCATGGGAAAAACATTGATCACACCAATGGCCCTCATGTGACATGAGGTGTTAGTTGCAACCGACCACGAGTGTGGGAATTTTCTTAGAGAATGGCAATCAAAGCTTCGTCAAGCAAAAGAGGCTTTAATCAAAAGCAAAGAAAGGATGGTCAAGTACGTTGTTGAAGATAAAATATATATTTCTTGGATCCACTCTTTTTTTCATCATCATTTGTACCTTTTTCTACCTTTCATTCAGTTAATAAAGCACTCTTGTATAGGTGTGTATGAGTGCCACACTAGAGAATAAGTGGGATTCATTCTCCTTTCAGTTGAGAAATCCCACATAGCATGCTTTTTTGCCATTTTGTATATAAAGAGGTCTCCACCTCTTCTTTTGGAGAGCTTTTTTGAGAAGTAATGAGATTATGCTAGATTGTAGATAGACTCTTGCTCTCTCGTCGTCATGATGTGCATGCGTGCTTGTTCTCTTCTTGTCTAACGCTTGTGACACGTTGATGTATGATTACGTCGTTATTATGCTTGTGATTACAATTGGGTGCATCATTCGCTATGCTTATGTTGTATCTTCTTGTTGGGGATAAAGGCCCCAAGGACTCTCCTTTTGTATATTTTGACCCTTCCATGTGAAAGCTCTCTTCGAGAGCTTTCCAGACATATTTTTGTTGTATTTTTTGGACCCCAAATTGGGGAGTTATAGGCATTTACATTATTTTTATGACTTTTGGTCATTGGCCATGTGTGAACATGCCCAAATGACCTAAAAGTCACTTATCAATAAGACTTGGTCCCAAATCTCTCATAACTTGATTGGGACTTCTTCAACTTCAGCTTCTCCATCTTCTTCTCCAAATTTCTGTGCAGGTTTCTCTCTCTACTTTCTCTCTCCTCACGCAGCAGCCCACTCCCTTGGCGTTTGGAGCAACCGAGCACACCACGACGTAGCTCTCCGCGGCCTCTTTCAACTGGTATCAGAGCTTTGAGCTGTTCCATCGCGACAAAGTTGCTCAAACTGTTTTTCTACTTCAGCCTATGTTGAGCTTAAGGTGTTCTCTTGCATTTGGGAGAATTTCATCGCGAAAAACCTTCCTTTTTCGCGATAAAAGGGCTGTTTTTGGAGGATTACTTCAGCCCGGAGCAAAGCTGAAGCAAATTTTGTGCTTTTTAGAGAGTTTCATTGCGAAGAATCTCTTCTATTCTTCTTTTTGTATCCCCACAGGTCTTTTTCAGCATCCACATTGCTGATTTTTTCATCTACAGGTCTTTTGTGGCAGAAATTCTCTCATTTTTCAAGTGGGAGGACATGCACAAAGATTGAGGAAGTGCATACTTGCTGGAAACTTATTACAGTAGGTCATTTCTTTGATTTTACAGGTCATATTGCTGCAAAAATTGGGGCTTTTGTGAAAACAAGCACCCATTGCCTTGGTTTTACATCTATGTATGCCTTTTGTGGTTGAAAAACAACAAATTTGTTGTTTTTGATGCAATTACAGCTTGCTGGAATTTTCTGAAATTTTCTGCAGAAAATTTCAGAAATTGTTTTTTGCAAGTTTTGAACAGTTTTTGGGCTTAATTTCTCAGCTATAGTCTCCTAAGGTAATTGCGCACAGGACAGCAGGTGAATTTTACCTTTTTGGTGAAATTTTGAAGCTCTTAGTGTGCAAACATGGCCTCTACCTCCTCTGATGTCAAAAGCTTGTTTGAGATCAAGAGATTTGAAGATAATGGTTTCGATTTGTGGAAAGAGAGAATGTTGGGCATCCTCTTTCTTAAAGATTGTGAAGGGGCTCTTGAGGAAGTCAAGCCTGAAGATATGACAGATGCAGCATGGATGAACCTAAACAAGAAGGCCATCACTTACATCAAGATGGCTGTATCAGATGAAATCTTAGTGGATTTGAAAGGCCTTACAACTGCTTTTGAGGTATGGGAGAAGCTGAAAGCCACTTATGAAAATACCACGCCTGTAAATCAAGTGCATCTTATGCGTAAGCTAGTGTGTATGCAGCTTGATGAGTCAAAAAGTGCGGCTGAGCACTTATCTTTGTTTACAGGTACTCTTTCACAATTGCAGGACTCTGGATTACCTCCATTTGATGATAAGCTTAAGGCCATCTTCTTGTTGATGACCTTACCTGATTCGTGGGAAACATTGGTTGTTTCACTTTCGAATAGCCCCAGTCTTACCTTTGATGGTGTAAGGGGTTCTATTTTGAATGAGGAAATCAGGAGGAAAGCTAGTGGAGAGGGCAGTGGTTCAGCCAATGTGGCTAGAGGAAGAACAGAAAAGAAAAGTGGAAATGTACAGAGGAACAGGAGCAAAAGCAAAGGCAAGGCTGAAGTGACTTGTTATCAATGTGGTAGGAAAGGTCACAAGAAGCCTGATTGCAGATTCTATAAAGCTGAACTAGAAAGAAAGAAGAACGCAGGTGACAGGAAGAAAAAGGACACCAAGAATGAAGCACATGATACCTCAAAGGACAAAGACAAAGAGAAGGCCAATGTGGCCTCTAGTGTCATCATTGAGGAGCTATCAGATGCAGAAGATATACTTTGTGCTACTATGGAAGTAGAGCATGTTGAAGTTATTGATCCTTCTATTAATATTCATGCACAAGATATGCAGATCACAAAGAGGGATTTGATTGATGCCTTGCTTACTGTGAATGATGCTTTGTCACAAACATGGATTGTAGATTCAGGTGCATCGTTTCATGTAACTCCTATTAAGGAGTGTTTCACTACCTTTCATGCAGGCAACCATGGACATGTATATCTTGGAAATAACCATGCTTGTTCAATTGAAGGTATTGGCACAGTGCATCTCACAGTGGATGGTACCAATGAGCTGGTTTTGCATGATGTAAGGTATGTACCAAGCATCAAGAAAAGCTTATTGTCTGTTGGGCAAATGGATATGCATGGATATAGTACCCTCTTTGAGAAGGGGTCATGGAAGCTTATCAAAGGCTCTAGGCTGATTGTTAAAGGTACAAAGAAAGGGACTCTTTATTGCTTGCATGGTAAAGCCTTGCTGGGCAAGTTTATTGCTTTGGCTGAAATCCATTCACATATGGAATTATGGCATAAAAGGCTTGGTCACATGAGTCAAAAAGGCCTTGATAAACTATGTAATTTGGACAAGTTTGATGCTAAAGGCTCAAAACTTGATTTTTGTAATGAATGCCAATATGGTAAGCAAGTAAAGAATTCTTACTACTCTGGTGTCTCTCGTAAGTCTAATGTGCTTGATCTTGTTCATTCTGATGTTTGTAGCATGCCCACAAAATCTATGGGGGGTGCTCTTTACTTTGTTTCTTTTGTAGATGATTACTCTAGGAAGCTTTGGGTATATATGTTAAAATCTAAAGATGAAGCCTTTGTTGCATTTAAGAAATTTCATGCATTTGTGACCACTCAAACAGGTAGAAAGCTGAAATGCTTACGTACAGATAATGGGGGTGAGTTTACAAGTGCTGAATTCAATAGATTTTGTGAAAATCTTGGTATTAAGAGGGAGCTAACAGTCCCATACAGTCCCTCTTCCAACGGTGTGGCTGAAAGGTATAATAGGACTTTATGTGAGAGGGTGAGATGCATGCTGTCCACAGCTAATCTCCCTCATGGATTTTGGGGAGAGGCTTTGAAAACTGCAGTTCATGTTTGCAATCGATCCCCTCATATGTCCTTAAAAGGTGGCATTCCAGAAGAGGTTTAGTCTGGCAAACCAGCTTCATATGACCACCTACGCATCTTTGGTTGCGATGCTTTTGTGCATATAAGGCCTGAGTTGAGAAGCAAGTTAGATGCAAAGTCCATGAAAGGAATCTTCATGGGTTATGGAGATGAAGGTGAAATGGGCTACAGGATTTGGCTACCTCAACTCAAGAAGGTAATACGCAGCCGAGATGTTGTATTTAATGAGGCAAGGCTGCTCAAAAACAATTGTGCCTCTAAAGATGACCATAAAAGAGTCAAATTTCAGCATGTACAGCCACCAGTTAAATTTGATATGGACCCTCGGGATGCACCACATATGGCTGGAAATGACAATGATCCCGTGGTTATTGAGCCAGATGATGCTGGACAGCAAAATGATGCTCCTGAAGGGCATATGCAGCCACCTATTCATGCTGAAAACAGGGCTGGAAATGATGTACAGCAGCCTGTTAGCAATGAAGAAGTTAATGTACCTCCTGATGTAGATCCATTGCCTGGTAATGTTGATCATTGGGTAAGAAGATCTATACGTCCTAGGAGGCGAGTGAATAGATATGATCCCTCTATACATTATATTATGTTATCAGATGAGGGTGAGCCTCTTACTTATAAAGAGGCAAAGCTATGTGAGCACAAGAAGAAGTGGGAGTTAGCCATGCAGGAAGAGATAAAGGCCTTGCATGCAAATGATACTTGGGATTTGGTTGAGTTACCCAAAGGAAGGAAAGCCATTCCAAACAAGTGGGTGTACAAAATCAAAACTGTTGATGGCAAACCCAAGTATAAGGCAAGGCTGGTTGCTAAGGGATATGCCCAAAAAGAGGGCATTGATTTCCAAGAAGTGTTCTCTCCAGTGGTGAAAATGACCACTTTACGTGTGTTGTTTGCTCTCACAGCTGCCTTGGATTTGGAATTATTCCAAATGGATGTTAAAACAGCCTTTTTGCATGGTGATTTAGATGAAGAGCTGTACATGAAACAGCCAGAAGGATATGCCATTCCTGGAAAAGAGCATCTGGTATGCAAACTGAAAAGGAGCTTGTATGGGCTGAAACAGGCCCCCAGACAATGGTATAAGAAGTTTGATGCATTTATGCTCAAACATGGGTTTAAAAGAAGCCATGCAGATCATTGTTTGTACACGAAAAAGGATGAAGATGGCAGCCCAATTATTCTTGTACTGTATGTAGATGATATGCTGCTGGCTGGGAAGAAAAAGAGCACTCTGAATGCTCTAAAACAGCCGCTGAACTCTGCATTCTCAATGAAAGACCTTGGGGAAGCTGAGCATATTCTTGGTATGCGTATAAAAAGGGATAGACAGCAGCATACTTTGTAGGTATCCCAAGAAAAGTACATTGAAAAAGTGCTGGACAGATTTAATGTGGCTGATGCTAAGCCTCTTGGAGTGCCATTGCAGCCACATGTTAAGCTTTCCAAGGATGACTGTCCCAAAAATGATGATGCAGCCAGTTACATGAAGAGTGTTCCATATGCATCAGCTTGTGGTTCACTTATGTATGCTATGGTTGCCACTCGGCCAGACATTGCTCATGCAGTGGGAGTTGTTAGCAGGTTCATGGCTAATCCTGGTAGAGTTCATTGGGAGGCAGTCAAATCTATCTTGAGATATTTGAAAGGGACCAAAAGTAAATGCTTATGTTATGGAAAGGGTCCATTGGAGTTAAAAGGATTTTGTGATTCAGACATGGCAGGTGATGTGGACACACGCAAGTCCACAAGTGGCTATGTATACATCCTTGCAGGTGGAGCTATTTCATGGTGCTCTAGACTTCAGAGGATAGTTGCACTATCTACTACAGAGGCTGAATATATTTCAGCCACAGAGGCTTCCAAATAAGCCATTTGGTTAGCTCGGCTCTGCAGTGAGTTTGGGATGCTTGAAAAGGCACCTCTTCTTGGATGCGATAGCCAGAGTGCCATATGTTTGGCAAAGAATGCCATGTTTCATGCTCGCACAAAGCATATTGATGTGAGATATCACTTCATCAGAGAGGTGTTAGAGGATGGCCTGATCACTTTGATCAAGGTCAATACTTCACAGAATCCTGCAGATGCTCTCACGAAGTGTCTACCCAAGGCACAACATCAGCTATGTATACAGATGGTGGGAGTTACTTAGCTTAAAGGAGCCTCCTTGGTCCTTTAAGTGGGAGGTTGTTGGGGATAAAGGCCCCAAGGACTCTCCTTTTGTATATTTTGACCCTTCCATGTGAAAGCTCTCTTCGAGAGCTTTCCAGACATATTTTTGTTGTATTTTTTGGACCCCAAATTGGGGAGTTATAGGCATTTACATTATTTTTATGACTTTTGGTCATTGGCCATGTGTGAACATGCCCAAATGACCTAAAAGTCACTTATCAATAAGACTTGGTCCCAAATCTCTTATAACTTGATTGGGACTTCTTCAACTTCAGCTTCTCCATCTTCTTCTCCAAATTTCTGTGCAGGTTTCTCTCTCTACTTTCTCTCTCCTCACGCAGCAGCCCACTCCCTTGGCGTTTGGAGCAACCGAGCACACCACGACGTAGCTCTCCGCGGCCTCTTTCATCTTCTTGTTGATAACGTTGTTAATCATACGTTGACGAAGCGCCATTACGTCTGCTGAGTGCTTCTAGGCAAACATTTGGGTCTCATGAGATGCTTCCTGGTTTGACAAGTATGAGTTGTGATGCTACAACGTCAACAAATTTTGGTGCCGTTGCCGGGGAGAGAGCTTCGAGGACGAGCGTTGTGATGGTAAGATCGTAGATTTACGACGTTGGAAGGTAAAAAAACTGTCATTTTTGTTCATTTTCTGATTTTTCTTCTTCATCTTCTTCTTCATCATCATCTCCACTTTCTTCCATCTTCTTCTTCATAGAAATTTCTTGTTTTTTAGTGCATTTTCACCATTTTCATACCATTTTTCATGCATTATTGTGTGGGAAGGAGTTAGGAAGTGCAAGGGAGAACAAGCACCTGTGTTTTTCATGATTTTTTGCTCATATGGAGCTCGCCATTGCTCAGCGCTAAAAAATTCAAAGTTCCCGCCAAAAAATGCGATTCTGTGAAAATTCAATTTTTTTTTGAAAATCATGATTTTTTGTTTCCCGCCTAAAAGCTTGCTGAAAGAATCACGATTCTGTGGTCATTCTCAAAATCGCGATTCTGTGGTTGTGCTCAAAATCGCGATTCTCACAAATCACGATTTTCAGCCAAAAACACGATTCTGTGAGAACACGATTCTGTGAGAACACGATTCTCTAAAACACGATTTTGTGAAAACACGATTCTCTGAGACAAAATCGCGTTTTTCATGTCAAAAAACACGAGTTTGAGAACCACGATTTTGTGAAAAACACGATTTTGTGAATCACGATTCTGTGAACCACGATTCTGTGAAAACACGATTCTCTGAGACAAAATCGCGATTCTCTAGAACACGATTCTGTGAAAACACGATTTTGTGAATCACGATTCTGTGAAAACACGATTCTCTGAGACAAAATCGCGATTCTCTGAAACACGATTCTCTGCTCAAAATCACGATTTTCAAAAAAACACGATTCTGTGATTGTACTCAAAATCGCGATTCTCTAAATTTTGAAAACCACGATTCTCTAAGACAAAATCGCGATTCTCTAGAACACGATTCTCTAAAACATGATTCTGTGAAGACACGATTTTGTGAATCACGATCCTGTGAACCACAATTTTGTGAACCACGATTCTCTGAAACACGATTCTGTGCTCAAAATCGCGATTTTCAAAAACACGATTCTGTGCTCAAAATCACGATTCTTTGACTTCATAGCATCGCGATTCTCTGATGTCATTCAATCGTGATTCTCTGATTTCACACAATCGCGATTCCCTGATTTCACAAAATCGCGATTTTCTCCAAAAGGTCCTGTTTGCCTGTTTTGACCCCTAGGAGCCTGATTTGACATAACTTTTTCATCCAAAGTCCATTTTTTGAGCTCTATAGCTCGTTGGAAAGCTCGTTTTGAATCCTACATGGTCTCAATTGTTTTTTATAAGAATAATGCGTTGATTTTCAGATAGGATATTTTGAAGTTGACCCTCAAGTGGGACCAAGAACCCAAGGGGGCTCCAAAGGATTTGTGAACCATACCAAGGGGAAATTTTGGACTCTTAGCCAAAGCTTATGAACCTGAGATCTGGTAGACACCTAGGCAAGGATATACAAAGCATTAGATCTTCTCAGTCCAGTGTCAACCATACAGCTAAGTCTTGGGCACAACAACTAAGTGGTTGTCCTTACATACTAAACTTTGACACAAGTGACTCCGAAATGTCTTTTAGCATGGGGAAACCTGCAGGTGGCTCAGGAACTGCCCATCTACAAACACCAGAAGGACCCTATAAAACACAATTGGAATATATTCGGACCAACCGATTAGGTGCTCGCATCTATGAGGATGGACTGAGGCGATCAGTGGTCCAACTTAAAAATCCAGATCAATCCTTTGGACTTGAACACCCGATGGTCAAGTTCGAAGAGGGTTCATACATTGATAAGGAAGGAACCATGTATGTGGTCACCAACCTACCTGATAGGACCGATGAGTTTGGAAACATCATTCTGAATGAGATAGGAGACCTAGAACAAGGAAATGTAGGGCAAGGACCTCAGACTCCTAGAGGCAAGTCAGTTTTGACTAGAGTGATCACTCCAGATTGGATTCCTCAAGATAACAAAAGCATAGAACTATTCTTGAATAGAGAAACAGAGGAAGCCTTTTGGAGATTCAAGCCAGATCAACCTAGCCAATTGGGCATAGTCATTATCTACGAGTTCAAGGATCCAGAGATACCAGGCAAAGTTGTCTACCTGGATAACACATCAGAGAAGATGTTCTTGGTAACAGAACATGCATATACTTGGAAGAGTGAATTGATTTTCCCTCCATCAAGATCCAATGTTTCCCATGGCCTCCAAGGAGTAGGATCATCCCAAGCTCATGAAGCCCAAAGAGAAAGAAATAGAGAGAGACCTGAGGTAAGTTTTGCACACACGGTGGGTAGAAATAGAGCAGGATTTGAAAATGAAAGACCTGAAAGAGAGAGACATCAAGCACATAGGCAACAAAGAGATGAACATGATTTTCCATTGCCCAGACCCCGAGAGCACACAAGAACCCTTAGACCCACTCAAGTGATCAAGGTAATGAAGAATTATTTTGACGGGTCAGGAGATCCTTATGATCATGTGGCCGAGTTCAAACAAGTGTTAAGAGCTGAACACGTTGAGGATTTGTTCACCCAGTATGAGGCATTTGGTTTGACTCTTAAGGGCACTCCCTTAGCTTGGTTTCAGCCATTAAGTAGTCGCAACTATCACAATATAGGTCAACTGCTAGAGGAATTAATTGTAGAATTTTCCAAGAGTGGAATCAGGCATAACACATCATCCCTGATCCATAGCTTCAAGCAGACACCCCAAGAAACAGTGCGACTAGCAGGTAGAAGATTCAGATAGTATTTAGAGAGATGCCATGCTCCCGAGTTACCCACACCAGCCAAACAAGTGGCTTTGTTCTTAGATGGCTTACTGAGCACAAAGTTGAGATCATATGTGTACTTGAAAGAGCCCAGATCCATAGAAGAGTGTGTGTGGATGTGCATTGACATAGAAGATAACTTGGGTGAGGAGTTAGGATTGTCCAAAATCTATAAGGATTCTGATAGTTCTACTAGTCATACTTCAAAAATCTCCACGGAAATAGAGGAGATAGCTGAGCAAGTTGCCAAGAAGCTGGGAGTCCAAAATAGACAAACATAGAGAGTCACTCCATTGAATCGGTGTTATACTTGCGGAGGCGACCACATGGCTAATGTATGCCCAATGCAAAACCAAAACATTAGAGAAAGGAATGTTCCATAGTTGCGACTAGGGATTATAGCAACACTTTTGTAAATGTATTCATTGGTCATGACCATAGAAATATGAGTGCTTATATTAACCCTAATTGTGAGTGGAATTTAATTCATATTGATTTAGTGACAATTATTTTGGATAACATTCAACTAACCACTCATTCATCTATCCTCATGAATGGTGAAAATTATGATTGCATGGGTCAAGTTGTGTTGCATATTGTGGTGAATGGTATGGAGTTTTTTGAAACGTTTTTTGTCATGGAAGGTATAGATGAAGACTTGGTCGTAGGCACTCAAAGGTTTATTGAAAGTCATCAAGAGTTTGAAGTGTCGTGTCCATCTATTCTGTCTACTTCTACATGTGTGTCCATTGAAAATCTTAATGATTATCCTCATTGTAAGGATTGTGGATATGATCACCTATTCAAAGATTGTGCTTTTAATCCACAAAATAGTCTTTCCACTCATGCTTTTTTAGCTAATCTTTCTTTGAGTAAGTTGCAGGAAACCTTGGCGAATGGAGGAATGAAGGACTCCAAGTGTTTGGGGGATGTGGAAGGGCCCTCTCTTCCTCTTAATTTGGATTCCTCTCATGAATCCATGGGCAACGATGTGCCACATTTGGCTTATCGAGAAGAGGATAAGCAAACACTGTGTAACAACGCTATGGAAATTGATGTCAGATCCATTGTCAATCATGAAAATCCATCACCTATTTGTATATCTAGGGATTCGATGTGTAATAAGGATACATGTATCGATGAATCTCTAGATCGATCTCAAACCACACAACCTTATGAGCCATTGCATGAGCATGATGTATGTATAGAAACTCAGCCTTCGTTGAATTCCCCTTGTAAAGATGAGTTATCCCTAAAGACTCATATAGAAGGCCCAAAAGACCCTTATGCCAAGAAGAAGAAGTCACATTTCCCTTGTAATGTAAAGCGAATTTGGGTGGCCAAGAACTTACTTAGAGCCCAACCAAATCGCACTATGATATGGGTACCAAAGAAAGCTCTTATACAAACTCAACCCTCTCACACTAGACTTCATAGTCTATGGTCTAGATTCACCATGCCTTATCATGAAGAACGACCACTTTTGACAAAGGGATCCAAAGCAATAAAGGCAACACTTAGAAAAGATCCAAGGAGAAACATCAAGGCTAAGACCAACAAAGCGAAGACATATTGGCGGCCTAAAGCCTCTTCGTGCAGCATCCATGGGTGTCAGACCTAACCTTGCCCAATGCACAGCATATGTTTAAGATGCACACCAAGTATGCACATAAATAGGGCCTCATCCAAAGGCCAAGCATTAGGCACACTTAGTTTAACCCAGGCACAAAGAGGGCACATGTACATAGATTTCAAAAATTTGCTTTTCATTTTTCTTTTTTCAGGTTGGTGGACAAAGGTATCATCCATTTCAAATGCTTGATGGAAACGACGAGGCTCTTGGAGTTGGACATTTGGAGAAAGCCTCATCATCGCCTCACCCTTGAGCACTTTGCTCAAGATCCATCATTTTTGCACCATTGTTTTTTTTTGTATGCATTTTTAGAGTATGCATAAGATAGGGTCACATTACAAGACCGTGCATAGACACTTTTTTGTTTTCTGCCCATGCACCCTTAGTCCCCACTCATGCATATGGACTAAGAAGAGATGAATTAAGTTCATCTATTTGTATATATCATCTACATTTTTATCATTTCATGCTCATACATCATCCATCCATTAAAAAAAAAAAAAGAAAAAAGAGAGGCATTCTAGCATATTCATTCCCATCTATATGAGGCAAAAGAACCAAGTTAAAGCACTCGGCTCCAAACAAAAAGCAAGATGAAGAAAAGCAACAAAGCAAAACACTCCAATGGTGTACGGATCATGCAAATCAAAAGGAACTCCTACACACTCTTCCACAAAAGCTCCATACTTGCAAAAGCTTTGTCGAGGACGACAAAGTCAAGGAGGGGGGGAGTGTTGAAGATAAAATATATATTTCTTGGATCCACTCTTTTTTTTCATCATCATTTGTACCTTTTTCTACCTTTCATTCAGTTAATAAAGCACTCTTGTATAGGTGTGTGTGAGTGCCACACTAGAGAATAAGTGGGATTCATTCTCCTTTCAATTGAGAAATCCCACATAGCATGCTTTTTTGCCATTTTGTATATAAAGAGGTCTCCACCTCTTCTTTTGGAGAGCTTTTTTGAGAAGTAATGAGATTATGCTAGATTGTAGATAGACTCTTGCTCTCTCATCGTCATGATGTGCACGCGTGCTTGTTCTCTTCTTGTCTAATGCTTGTGACACGTTGATGTATGATTACGTCGTTATTATGCTTGTGATTACGATTGGGTGCATCATTCGCGATGCTTATGTTGTATCTTCTTGTTGATAACATTGTTAATCATACGTTGACGAAGCGCCATTACGTCTGTTGAGTGCTTCTACACAAACATTTGGGTCTCATGAGATGCTTCCTGATTTGACAAGTATGAGTTGTGATGCTACAACGTCAACATACACCAATCAAAATCAATATGAAGCTCCCAATTTCTAGGTGGATGACTTAGTTCTTTTGAACACATCATATTACCAAAATCCTTCACGCCCAAGTTTAATCATTGATACTATGGGGCGTACCGAATTAGTCATCGTTTTAATCAAGTCACATATCAACTCGATCTTTCCCCGGATGTACACATCCACAACCCGTTTCATGTCAGCCTATTGAAATGCTTCCACCCCGATACACATTTTGGACGACAAGTCACTCTCATGGAGTACCTAATTGATCAGCGACAACCCGAATTAATCCTAAAAGAATAGAGCTTTCAGTTCCTTGTCAAGTGGCATGGATGGCCCCTCAAAGAAGCCACATGGGTAAGTAAAGACAACATGCCGCCCATAACCCAATCCCTCATTGAGGCATTCGAGACGACTCATGCATTGATATCCGAGGCCCGTATACCATAGCTTTTCGAGGACATAAAGCTCTTCAAAACAGGGGAGAATATGTAACAACCCATGGGCAGGAGCCCCCCTTGTCCCCCTTGTTTTTCTATCCAGAAACATTTGGTGCCCGTGGAGTTTGCTGTGCGGCACCAAATTGTGCATGACTATAGGGGGACATAGTGAGCCTTCGTCGACCAAGATCAAGCAATCCTCAAGCAAATTGTGCTAACTACGTGTCGTAGCCCCGTGCTAGTCCCCTGGGCACCTCCTTCTCGAAAGCGCATGCTATGCCATCGAGAAGTCTCTTGTAACGCGTTTGCCCGTGATGCTTAACGCGGGCTGGCTCACCTTGTGCGTTTCCCCTCGATGCTTAATGTAGGCTAGTTACGGCCGTTTTCATTGTAACTCATTTTGTTTCTAATGGAAGCTATCTTTTCATTAAAGCAAGTGAAGTTGGCTTTCTAGCAAGTGAAACGTACTCAAGCAAGTCATCCCATTGAGGGGCCGGTGCAAGTCGTTGAGCAAGTTTGGGGTGCTTGCTTTTTTTTCATCACAACTACCCATGGAGCTGCTCTCTCCCTCAAGATTTCCCCACTTGTAGAAATTAACCCAAGGCAAGAGATAATATACCATATGATGTCCAAAGAATAGACGTTTCACATGAGGGCCTTAAATCCATATGATAGAGATAACGGGCACCTTTCAGTTGCTAGGGTTATCCACCCGGAACAAGTTGGTTCTCTTGTAGAACAAGGAGGGTAACTTCAACTAGTTGATGAATTGATGATGCCCAACAAATTTGGGACCATCCAAATATGAACGGCATCATAGGAAGATCCTATAATACAACTCATAGGGAATCGGAGGATCAACACAAGTCTTTGGGACCAAGTGAATTTGAATTATATCTGAATCAATAAGTAAAGAAGTAAATAGGGAATCGGAGGATCAACACAAGTCTTTGGGACCAAGTGAATTTGAATTATATCTGAATTTTTGAGATTAAATGCAAGATTTAGGTCAAAAGTGTTACAAGTTATTGACGATCTATCAACTTCAACATTGGTGGTGAAGATTGAAACTTTGAGTGAGTGGTTGCAAAAGCGCCTCTCAGAGACTATAAGGGTCCCAGATTGATAGGTGAGCATTCGTAGGTAAGCACTCATAGGAGTGGTTGGGGAAAACCCTCCAAAAAGACAGTAAGGGTTCCTAGGTTGGTAGGTGAGCATATGTGGGTAAGTACTCACGGGAGTAAGTGTAGATGAAGGATCGAACATAACCTGATAATAGAGTATAAAGAGAAGAAGCCATGCTTCCACCCATCAATACCAAAGCAAGGTGAACCCATTTGAAGTGGTGCCCAAAGTGTAGGTCTTGGTCCAAAGTAATCTCTTTACTTTGTGTTCGTTGTTATAAGACGTCCACAGGTAGATGGAGATTTCCCCTTGTTAGTTAGAAGACTAGGTTGAGACCTACATTACGTTATTAGACAAGGACACTATGTGGGTAAAGAGACGAAAGGAGAGATGGATAAGGGGCAAGAAAATGAGTCTCTCCCCTAGAAAAAGAAGCACACGCATGGATATATCAAATGATGTGTGTCTTTCATTATGTGACCAAAAGGTCACGTTTTTATACAAATAAAGGTAGGTTTATGGACAATCAAAGAAGAAGAAGTATTTTAGCTAGAATTTCTCACTTAGGAAGACGAGATTCACATAAAATCTCCAAGCTCATCGCCAAAAATCCCTCCCCCCGTCCCCCCCCCCCCTTGAGCTTGATTATACATAGCTCTTTATGGGCATTATTCCTTCCCTGCATACAATGAGAGTGGTAAAGATCCTTCCAATGTAGAGGGTAGTTCAATACATTGGCTTGCTTCTCTCAACAAAGTAATGGGTGGAAAAATGTATTTTATGTCCTTCTCTCACTCTAGGATGGTACATGTCATTTTCTCCTTCCCTAGGACAAAGTCGGTTGGTACAAAGATATTGTAAATGATAGCACATTGCTTTGTTGTTGTTGCATGCTCTTTACTCCATCCCTCCTTCATCATTCTTTTTTCTTGTACTTGGTTGTTATTTTCTACATTTTTTTGTAGGCATTTTTTTGTAGATACAGAAACAATTAGAAGGTCGCTTGGGAAAGGTCTTCCCTTCTAATTCCCATATACAAAGCAAATACAAATGTCATGTTCAAACCTATGAAGGTCGGGGTAATTACATAACATTAAAAGGCTTAAGTATATATTTCTAGGCATATGTTGGACCTTTTATTAAATATAAGAAAGGCAGGCATCTCTTCTTCTAAATTCCAAAACTCTCTTTAGTTATTGTACAATGCACTTGTCCATTTTTTAGCATTCCTTTCCTATTCGTTAAGCAGAGCTTTAAGCATTGTTTCTCAGGTTGTCTCGAGAAAAAATACACTATGCACATTAAGCACTCTCATTGCAACATTAGAAGCATTGTGGAGAGACCATGAGCATAACTATTTACTATTTGTTCCTAAAAAAAATGGTTTATTGATTAGATAAGGAAGAGATAAAACAATTTCTTTCCAGCATGCTTAGGCTTTTGCAAGCACAAGATGAACAATGCTATTCATTCCAAAGGCTTTTGCAAGCACAAGATGAACAACGCTATTCTTTCCAAAGTAGACAGATGGTGTCTTACTTCATTGCACTCTTGGAAATAAATCGGTGATGTAGAGGCTACCACCTGAGGAAAGACCTTAGATGCTTTAAAACCAAAAGTAATAAATCATTAGTCATATCCAAAGATGTGAGCTGCAGCAAGCAATCTACAATAGCCTATGATAGGACAATAAAAGAAATAATAGTAAACATAATAGCCTCCAAGAGATTATATCTAGCTAGAATTCCGAATCCTTGTGCTAGGATGCTCAAGGAAATGAACAGTAGCCTTTTCAACAATAGAGGCCCATTCAGTCCAAATGGGTTTGGTGTAGCGGATAGCATCGAATGCCGTGGGGCTGATGGCCTGGGTTTGATTCTTGCCCGGCTGGACATTTCAATTCCTTGTGATTTCAACTTTCCTTGTACCCTCAAAAAAAAACAAAAAAAAAGAGGCCCATTCACACAATGCGCTCTCCATTCTTAATTAGACTTTTGCAGTTTGGACAATCGACAGTCCGATACACAATAGTGTTTTTTGCATTTCCTGCCAGAGTTGCTTCATAACATACCTTGATAAACCTCAACAAACGCGCAAACCACAATTCCATATAGGAGAAGTTTGATGGCATCCATCCTTCACCTTACACTCGAAAGTCAAAAACTATTTGAACGCAATATATCTATACATATTTCTTTCAGAGTCGATGTGATAGCAAAAAGTATCACTCAAGTAGTTGCCTTTTTTTGAGATTTACAAGCCTTTGATGGCTTCATCTGTTTTCTTAGTGCTCTTCTTGGGCAAGAGAACCTAATGAATGTTTGGAGGAACTCCAACACCTCAACAACCATGTGCTATAGGATGGTCACACGATACACCCGGGATCCGATCCCCACACTCTTAGCATAGCAAATGTTCATCAAATAATAAGCAAGTCTATTAACAAGAATTGAAGATCAACCTTCATAGTCTTGGACGCCCCCTTTTCCTAGCAACCTTCTCAGCCTCGATAAATCCAACCTTAAATACACTTCCTCTCTGCCCTCATGCATGTGTGGAGGCAATCTATGAGACTAAACTCTGATACCAGCTGTTAAAGATGAAAGCTATGGTGTAGCAATAGACGATCATCTCTTCTATCACTCCATCGGCAATGATTGACAAAGAGAGAGAGAGAGAGAGAGAGAGAGAGAGAGAGAGAGAGATGGATAAGTGGAGGAAAATGAGTCTTTCTCCTACAAAAAGGAGCATGTACAAGGATATATCAAATAATGTATGCCTTTCATTATGTGAAAAACAGGTCATGTTTTTATACAAATAAACGTAGGTTTATGTGCAATTAAATAAGGATACGGTTTTTAGCTAGGATTTCTCTATTAGATAGAGGTGGCTCACATAAAATCATTAAGCTCATTGCCAACAAATAATTTAGCTTATAGATCTTGCTGAGGAAGAGGAAGAATTGGAATGTATGATTGAAAAATGTATTTATAAAGTGGAAGAAATAAGATATAGGATAATGAATGCTTTGTAATATGTCTATAAAGAATATAAAATCAAAAGAACTCAAGAATTTATTGGGATC
This sequence comes from Ceratopteris richardii, assembly GCA_020310875.1. Classification (NCBI taxonomy): domain Eukaryota; kingdom Viridiplantae; phylum Streptophyta; class Polypodiopsida; order Polypodiales; family Pteridaceae; genus Ceratopteris; species Ceratopteris richardii. Next base: position 122,057,474 of record CM035421.1, read on the forward strand.
AAATAAGTAGGTGCTTTGAAAGGCAAACCTTGGTTGAGGATAGCCCAAATCACATTTTCACACCATGAAGATCACTAGGAGGTTTTTGCATGTGAAGAGTCAAACTCGAGAAAGCATTCGCTCAAGAGGAGCTCTATGGGATCCAGTCAAGAGCAAACACACACATTGATGATAACGGCCAAAGTTCCGACCATGTCATCCATCTTTATACGGCAAGAGATCTCACCTTTAAGCTCTCTACCCCATCCTTTCCCTATGCACCTTGCTTAATAAAAGGTCTGGTCAATGATTCTCAACTCCTCTAGCCTCGCATCCATGTTATAAGGCTTGCAACTTAGCATAATGTAATAATTCCTTCCCCTTAGTTCCAATTTGTCCTCAAAATGGCATTGGACAGCATATGGTCGGCAAAAAAGCACCCCTTATTTTATTTTTCCTATTAATTAAGAAAAAACCACCTTTTATTTCTCCAATATCTAGGTATTCTCTCAAGGTCAAACTATTTGATGAGGGTAAGCATGATAAGTTATAACTTGATGATTTGATGCCACTACACAACCCAAAGATAAAGTTGCAAATAAGAGGTAAATAATTTTCCCCACTGGGAAAGACCACATAGGATCAAATCCTCGCTCAATTGGGATGCAATCTAGCTTCAAAACCTTGTCTAAGAGTTGGTGCCCCTAACGAATGATTCTAGGATCTTCCTAATAGCATCCATCAATATAAGTATATTTTTAGATATTAGGACCTACTATTTTCTTTGGTTGGATTCTCAACATGAGCATGTATTCCCTCCTTTCCCTTTGTGCCCATAGAGGACAAGGAAAGAATGTAAGGACTATGAGAGCATTGATTGCCTCAAGTGTAGCAACTAGTGCAGTTAGACTTTCATACTGCCAAGACCTGCAATTGAACATCAATGCCATAGAAGCCTATCTCATAAGGTTGGGAGGTATGGAAACCCCTTGTTTGGGTGAGGTGGGAGCTTCCCATCTACATTCAATATGTCCCAATGACAATCAATATGCTAGTATGTCAAGATGAGGACCTTATGGAACTACTTGTCTTGGGTCAAGATTGGATCTATGACAATGCAGTCAACTTAAACCGGTTTGGGTGCAGGAACAATGCATTACATTAGAATTAGAGAATTGCATGCTTACAAATCCAGGTGTCACACATTCTCTTAGTTCCTCTAAGCTTAATCTTAGAGAAGAAGATGTTGTATGTGTCAGAAGCTCTAGGATCTAGAAGGACTCAACCATGGAAGAGCCATCTGAAAGGCAAACGGATCACTCTTCTTTTTCAAAGACTATTGTAGTCACAACAATTCAACCAAAGAGGCAAGTAAAATAGTACAATTGAACTATTGTATCAAATAGAAAAGGAGAATTCAAGAAGAAGGTAGTTCCGGGCGTGAAGTAGATTTGGATACAAAAAGGAGAGCAACCACCAACTTTGCCCCAAAAATTTCCATGCAGGCAAGCCAGCCATGCAAAAAGAAGAACCAAGCAACTAGGACAAGCTCAAACACAAAGTATCCGACAAATTTGGGTGCCTAACAAATTAGTTGCATCTTAACAAGGGAAATTACACATATGGGTACTCAAGAAGCTCTTACATACACAACAACCTATTCTCTCCCACATGAAAAATGTCTCAACAAAGAAGCCAAGGCAAGGCAAGGGTCAAAACCAAACACAGAGACCAAAAGTAGACTAACTCACCCTTAACTTTGAGAAAGCATCCAAAGATGAACAAGACAAAAGTGATCTATAGGCAGCCTAACATTGTTCTTAAATGGATTCCTATAAGGAGGAGTGATCACTTGTCATTTCAAACTCCAATGGATACCTCTTATGAAGGTTGCATCAACATCTACACGAACCAGGAAGCCCCAACCTGCAAAAACCATGTGCCCTTGGCATAATCCCATCTTTTGCACCATTCAGGTCATGCATTTCCAAAGTATGCATTAATATAGGGCCACCTTACAGGGCCATGCATAGACACAATGGAGAATCCCAGGCACATGTGACACATTTGACATATGTAAAATATTTTATTGATACTAATTTCTTTCTTCTTGTTTTATGCTATTGTTTCCAACAAAAAAAAAGAGAGAAAGGATAGGAAAATGCACTCAATGAATCTTATTGAATTAGCAACAAGAACATTAATCAACAAAACAAGTCATGCCAATGGTCAATTACCATGATGGGAGTACAACATGAAGAGATGAAGATCGATGGACCTTCCACCATGGTAAGAATTGCCTACTTCGGCAACACTATAACCATGATAGATTATAAATCCTCTCCATCAGCATACGGCACTTTGCTCAAGACCCAATTTTTGAATCATACTTATTACATTGCATTCCCCAAATAAGCATGCAGAAGACTACATTACAAGGCCATGCACAAGGCACATATTTTATTCAACCCATGCACTAACACACTTACCCATCATTCATTATGGATTATGAGTAGTTAGCATGATAACTATGACACCCATTTTGAAAGATCCAGAGGATATCATAGTTACAACATCAGTACATATGAAGCAATTCCCACCATAAATGGATTTGAAACAAGTGTTGATGATAATATACTTAAGAGGATTGTTTCTATTTCGTTAGGAGATTTACTGGGAACCACTAAACGTGAGTGTATTGACAAAATACTTGAGAGTTTTAAGAAAAAGATGCAATACTTTGAAGAAGTAGTAATAAATGAGCAAGTTCTAGTGGTCCAAAACATTCAAACAAAATTAAAGTGTAATGAATTCAGAAGATTATCCAAAGTACTTCCCAATGATGAGAAAGATTGGAATGTACCTGAAAGTTATTATGCAAATAATCTTTGGGCTAGAGCGACAACAAAAACTATGGTGAAACTTTGTGCAAAGCCAAGATCTTATGTTGTTCTCATTGCTTCTAGATCGAAAATCAATGTGATTTCTAAAAATTTCTATGATAAAGAGAAGTGGCCTATTGATCGAGAGCATTATGGAGAAGGAAATTTACAAATAACTTGACTGGAGCTTTACATGGGGCATGTGCTTATGTACCAATTTCCATTTTAGATGTTTGTGATGAGCATCATTTTTTCGTACATGATGGTTGTCCATATCTAGTAATTTTGGGCCAGCCATTCATTAGTGAGGCATGAATGGAGACTAAAGTCCTCGATGATGGAAGTGCATATGCATGTATTTGTCCACGGGATGGACTTAAGTCTATTTATTTTATGGCTCTCTGTGTTAATCATCCACATAATAGAATGTTGTTGAGAAATGATCCTATTGGACATTTTGAATGGGATTTTATAAAATTGTGATGATTAAGTGAGATGATTGTGGCACGAGGTTTATTGAAATCTCGCCTCTTGCCATGATGGAAGAAAATTTATGTTTTGTATGTGATTCAGGAGATTCTAACTTTATAAGATGCAGGGACATGAATAAAAAATTGAGGCAGATTATTATACAAAAGAGAAAAAGATTTTTCTAAGGAAGGATTGATTGAACAAGATGAGAAAATTAGTGGTTTGTTTGATTGTTTTCCATGTTCTGACATACTGGAAAAACTAGAAACATTTTTGACAAAGGAGAACTCCTATGGTTAGTTTGTAAATGTGTATTCACTTGAGGGTTATGTGGCTATATCCTAGTACTTTGAATTCTTAATTGATAAAGAGAAGATAGATTTTGAATCTCAAGTTGAAACAAAATACAAGAATGTTGATAGGAAAGTGTCACTCTAGCACAATGGTAAGTACCAACATGAGGAGATCCACCTCATAAATGTCAATCTGCAGAGATGTGAGGACTCGTATGAAGACCATGAGCAAGTGATGGCACATGTGCATGCATGAGAAGCACAATAGCATGCACACACATACCCACACATGCACATACATGATAAGAACAAAGAGAGGAAAAATAGAAAGCTTCTATTACAAAATAACTCTCTTACAAAAGCTCAACTCACTCACAATCTATCCTCAAAAATGAGTTCTCTAGCTCTTTTTAAATTTTTTTGAGTAGTTTTAGCCCTATCCAAACATAATGTTTGGCCTAGTTAAAAAGTAGGTTCCAAGGCTCATTTGAGGGCTCAAACGGAGTCTAAAAATTATGAAAAATGGTAGGATGATACTTCCAATACTCCTCAAGCTAAGGACTCCTGGACTTGAACAAAATGGAGTTGGAAAAATATGGAATGGTATTTACAATGGTTTTTAGTGATGAAAATCAATGTTTTCATAGAGATTTCTTCTAAAAATTTGACATGTGCTTCTTGGAGCTCCCTACATGCTCCCTCTTCTTGTGTGTCCACTTCATTGATGCATTCTCGCACCTTATGCTTGACCTTGACTATCAACACTCCCCCCTCGAGTCTATCATCCTTGACAGATCCTTGTTGGAGTGGGTGTTCCATGTAGTACTTTGAGAAGTAGTGTCCATCTTATATCAATAAGATTTGTCGATCTTCCACATGTAGCAAGGTCGGTTGTCATGTTCTTTGTTTTATCAATGCTAGCCTTTGCAAGTTTTGGTCCCTTCGTATGTACTCCTTCCTTGGATTCCTACTGGATGGTGTAGTTTTGTGCTTTCACAATTGCTAGTTGCTCAAAAGAGGTTGTCAATGTTGATTTTGATTAGTCTCCAAATTTGAAACTTTCTTGTAAGCAAGACCCTTTTTAGGTTTTTTCTTTTCTTCTTTACTAGTTTCTATCTCAATTGACTCCTCAATTCTTACCTCTTTTTCACTTTGTCTTGTTACTCTCTTATTCGAACCCTAATTCCTCTCTTCTCATTTTGCTTTTCTTCAACATTAGCCTCATATGCATATACAATACATGCATCAATAGGGGAATCCGGATTTGTTTGTGATCGAATTGTAATCCCAACCTTAGTCAATGATTCTACGGGTAGTTTTGCCTTCTTAACAAAAGTCAAAACATTTTCCCATAAATTTTCGGGCTCGTCATCTTGTTCTTTAGCAAGCTTAAAGAAGAAGCTAGATGTATCATAGAGCATTTGGCTAGAAGAAGCTTCAAAATATTTTCTCATTCCTCATTTACTAAAATTGGTAGCTACTGGCTTCCCCATGTCATCAGAGAGAATCTCGCCATCAATCCATTGCACAAGATTTTTAGCTCCAGCTTCTTGAAAAGATTCACAAACCTTCCTAGCATGCTCTAAACTATCAAACAAAATAGATCTTTTGATAAATTATCTTTTAGGTTCTTATTTATCCTTTATCACATTAGATTTCTCTAATGTGCTTTATTTTAAACACATATCTTTCATACCTTGAATGATTTTATCCATGTATGTAGGTGAAGCAGCTATTGGTCGGAACTCAGGATGAGATTCAATTTTGATTTCTAGATTTGGATCTAATTTATTTTGAACCTCTTGAGGTTTCTTGACTTCCTCAATTCTTTCTTGAGAAATTCAAAATTTCCATCATTTATGTTTCACACACATCAAAAAACTTCTCACATCTTATCCCATTTAGTAGTGAAATCTATTGGTTAAGTTAAATTCTCAAGAAAACTCTGTTGCTCGAAGGCCCAAATCACATTTTCACACCATGAAGATCACTAGGAGGTTTTTGCATGTGAAGAGTCAAACTCGAGAAAGCATTCGCTCAAGAGGAGCTCTATGGGATCCAGTCAAGAGCAAACACACACATTGATGATAACGGCCAAAGTTCCAACCATGTCATCCATCTTTATACGGCAAGAGATCTCACCTTTAAGCTCTCTACCCCATCCTTTCCCTATGCACCTTGCTTAATAAAAGGTCTGGTCAATGATTCTCAACTCCTCTAGCCTCGCATCCATGTTATAAGGCTTGCAACTTAGCATAATGTAATAATTCCTTCCCCTTAGTTCCAATTTGTCCTCAAAATGGCATTGGACAGCATATGGTCGGCAAAAAAGCACCCCTTATTTTATTTTTCCTATTAATTAAGAAAAAACCACCTTTTATTTTGATTAAAGAAACCTACCTCTCATCTCTCCTCTCTCTCTCTCTCTACTTACCTCCCCCTCCTCCTCTTTGCTCCCCTTCCCTGCCTCCCCCTCCAATATCTAGGTATTCTCTCAAGGTCAAACTGTTTGATGAGGGTAGGCATGATAAGTTATAACTTGATGATTTGATGCCACTACACAACCCAAAGATAAAGTTGCAAACAAGAGGTAAATGGTTTTCCCCACTGGGAAAGACCACATAGGATCAAATCCTCGCTCAATTGGGATGCAATCTAGCTTCAAAACCTTGTCTAAGAGTTGGTGCCCCTAATGAATGATTCGAGGATCTTCCTAATAGCATCCATCAATATAAGTATATTTTTAGATAATTAGGACCTACTATTTTCTTCATTTTGGTTGGATTCTCAACATGAGCATGTATTCCCTCCTTTCCCTTTGTGCCCACAGAGGACAAGGAAAGAATGTAAGGATTATGAGAGCATTGATTGCCTCAAGTGTAGCAACTAGTGCAGTTAGACTTTCATACTGCCAAGACCTACAATTGAACATCAATGCCATAGAAGCCTATCTCATAGGGTTGGGAGGTATGGAAACCCCTTGTTTGGGTGAGGTGGGAGCTTCCCATCTACATTCAAGATGTCCCAATGACAATCAATATGCTAGTATGTCAAGATGAGGACCTTATGGAACCACTTGTCTTGGGTCAAGATTGGATCTATGACCATGCAGTCAACTTAAACCTAAGAAGTCAAGTTCTTCAAGTTTGGGTACACTAACAATGCATTACATTAGATTTATAGAATTGCATGCACACAAATCCAGGTGTCACACATTCTCTTAGTTCCTCTAAGCTTAATCTTAGAGAAGAAGATGTTGTATGTGTCAGAAGCTCTAGGATCCAGAAGGACTCAACCATGGAAGAGCCATCTCAAAGGCAAGCGGATCACTCTTCTTTTTCAAAGACTACTGTAGTCACAACAATTCGACGAAAGAGGAAAGTAAAATAGTACAAGTGAACTATTGTATGAAATAGAAAGGGAATTCAAGAAGAAGGTAGTTCCGGGCATGAAGTAGATTTGGATACAAAAAGGAGAGCAACCACCAACTTTGCCCCAACAATTTCCATGCAGGCAAGCCAACCACACAAAAAGAAGAACCAAGCAACTAGGACAAGCTCAACCACAAAGTATCCGACAAATTTAGGTGCCTAAAAAATTAGTTGCGTCTCAACAAGGGCAATTACACATATGGGTACTCAAGAAGCTCTTACATACACAACAACCTATTCTCTCCCACATGAAAAGAGTCTCAACAAAGAAGCCAAGGTGAGGCAAGGGTCAAAACCAAACACAGAGACCAAAAGTAGAACGACTCATCTTTTCAACAAGAGTCAGAAGACAAGCAACAAGGGTATGGGTTTGGAAGCCAAAAACACCAGTAGCCCCTAGAGAATCAAAGAACCAACCACGAGGGAGACAAACTTTGAGAAAGAATCCAAAGATGAACAAGTCAAAAGTGATCTATAGGCAGCCTAACACTATTCTTAAATGGATCCCTATAAGGAGGAGTGATCACTTGTCATTTCAAACTCGAATGGATACCTCCTATGAAGGTTGCATCAACATCTGCAAGAACCAGGAAGCCCCAACATGCAAAAACCATGTGCCCTTGGCATAATCCCATCTTTTGCACCATTCAGGTCATGCATTTCCAAAGTATGCATTAATATCGGGCCTCCTTACATGGCCATGCATAGACACAATTGAGAATCCCAGGCACATGTGACACATTTGACATATGTCAAATATTTTATTGATACTAATTTCTTTCTTATTGTTTTATGCTATTGTTTCCACCAAAAAAAAAGAGAGAAAGGATAGGAAAATGCGCTCAATGAATCTTATCAGTGAATCATCAACAAGAACATTCATCAACAAAAAAAGTCATGCCAATGGTCAATCACCATGATGGGAGTACAACATGAAGTGATGAAGATCGATGGACCTTCCAGCATGGTAAGAATTGCCTACTTCAGCAACACTATAACCATGATAGATTAGGAAACCTCTCCATCAGCGTACCACACTTTGCTCAAGACCCAATTTTTGAACCATACTTATTACGATGAATTCCCCAAGTAAGCATGCATAAGACTACATTACAAGGCCATGCACAAGGCAGATATTTTCTTCAACCCATGCACTAACACACTTACCCATCATTCATTATGGATTATGAGTACTTAGCATGATAACTATGACACCCATTTTGAAAGATCCAGAGGATATCATAGTCACATCATCAGTACATATGAAGCAATTCACCACTAGTGACTAATCAAAATCAACATTGACAACCTCTTTTGAGCAATTAGCAATTGTGAAAGCACAAAACTACACCATCCAGTCGGAATCTAAGGAAGAAGTACATACGAAGGGACCAGAACTTGCAAAGGCTAGCATTGATAAAACAAAGAACATGACAACCGACCTTGCTACATGTGGAAGATCGACAAATCTTGTTGATACAAGATGGACACTACTTCTCAAAGTACTACATGGAACGCCCACTCCAACAAGGATCTATTAGGGATGATAGACTTGAGGGGGGGAGTGTTGATAGTCAAGGTCAAGCAAAAGGTAAGAGAATGCATCAAAGAAGTGGACACACAAGAAGAGGGAGCATGTAGGGAGCTCCAAGAAGCACATGTCAAATTTTTAGAAGAAATCTCTATGAAAACATTGATTTTTCATCACTAAAAACCATTGTAAATACCCTTTCATATTTTTCCAACTCCATTTTGTTCAAGTCGAGGAGTCCTTAGATTGAGGAGTATTGGAAGTATCATCCTACCAATTTTCATAATTTTTAGACTCCGTTTGAGCCCTCAAATGAGCCTTGGAACCTACTTTTTAACTAGGCCAAACACTATGTCTGGATAGGGCCAAAACTACTCAAAAAACTATAAAAAGAGATAGAGAGCTCATTTTTTAGGATAGATTGTGAGAGAGTTGAGCTTTTGTAAGAGAGTTCTTTTGTAATAGAAGCTTTCTATTTTTCCTCTCTTTGTTCTTATCATGTATGTGCATGTGTGGGTATGTGTGTGCATGCTATTGTTCTTCTCATGCATGCACTTGTGCCATCACTTGCTCACGGTCTTCATACGAGTCCTCACATCTCTGCAGATTGACATTTATGAGGTGGGTCTCCTCACTTTGGTACTTACCATTGTGCTAGAGTGACACTTTCCTATCAACATTCTTGTATTTTGTTTCAACTTGAGATTCAAAATCTATCTTCTCTTTCTCAATTAAGAATTCAAAGTACTAGGATATAGCCACATAAGCCTCAAGTGAATACACATTTAAAAACTAATCATAGGAGTTCTCCTTTGTCAAAAAGGTTTCAAGTTTTTCCAGTATGTCAGAACATGGAAAACAATCAAACAAACCACTAATTTTCTCATCTTGTTCAATCAATCCTTCCTTAGAAAAATCTTTTTCTTTTTTGTGCAATAATCTGCCTCAATTTTTGATTCATGTCCCTGCATCTTATAAATTTTGAATCTCCTGAATCACATACAAAACATAAATTTTCTTCCATCATGGCAAGAGGTGAGATTACAATAAACCTTGCGCCACAATCATCTCACTTAATCATTGCAATTTTATAAAATCCCATTCAAAATGTCCAATAGGATCATTTCTCAATAACATTCTATTATGTGGATCATTAACACAGAGAGCCATAAACGAAATAGACTTAAGTCCATCCCGTGGACAAATACATGCATATGCACTACCATCATTGAGGACTTTAGTCTCCATTCATGCCTCACTAATGAATGGTTGGCCCAAAATTACTAGATATGGACAACCATCATGTACGAAAAAATGATGCTCATCACAAACATCTAAAATGGAAATTGGTACATAAGCACATGCCCCATGTAAAGCTCCAGTCAAGTTATTTGTAAATTTCATTTTCCATAATGCTCTTGATCAATAGGTCACTTCAGGGTTGATCATAGAAATTTTTAGAAATCACATTGATTTTTGATCTAGAATCAATGAGAACAACATAAGATCTTGGCTTTCCACAAAGTTTCACCATAGTTTTTGTTGTCCCTCTAGCCCAAAGATTATTTTCATAATAACTTTCAAGTACAATCCAATCTTTCTCATCATTGGGAAGTACTTTGGGTAATCTTCTGAATTCATTACACTTTAATTTTGTTTGAATGTTTTGGACCACTAGAACTTGCTCATTTATTACTACTTCTTCAAAGTATTGCATCTTTTTCTTAAGACTCTCAAGTATTTTGTCAATAAAATCACGTTTAACGGTTCCCAGTAAATCTCCTAACGAAATAGAAACAATCCTCTTAAGTATATTATCATCAACACTTGTTTCAAATCCATTTGTTTCTCCAAATTTGAAACTTTCTTGTAAGCAGGACCCTTTTTAGGTTTTTTCTTTTCTTCTTTACTAGTTTCTATCTCAATTGACTCCTTTTTCACTTTGTCTTGTTACTCTCTTATTCCAACTCTAATTCCTCTCTTCTCATTTTCGCTTTTCTTTAACATTAGCCTCATATGCATATACAATAAATGCATTCCAATTTGTTTGTGATCGAATTGTATTCGCAACCTTAGTCAATGATTCTACGGGTAGTTTTGCCTTCTTAACAAAAGTCAAAACATTGTCCCATAAATTTTTGGGCTCGTCATCTTGTCCTTTAGCAAGTTTAAAGAAGAAGCTAGATGTATCATAGAGCATTTGGCTAGAAGAAGCTTCAAAATATTTTCTCATTCCTCCTTTACTAAAATTGGTAGGTACTGGCTGCCTTGTGTCATCAAAGAGAATCTTGCCATCAATCCATTGCACAAGATTTTTAGCTCTAGCTTCTTGAAAAGATTCACAAACCTTCCTAGCATGCTCTAAACTATCAAACAAAATACATCTTTTGATAAATTATCTTTTAGGTTCTTATTTATCCTTTATCACATTAAATTTCTCTAATATGCTTTATTTTAAACACATATCTTTCATACCTTGAATGATTTTATCCATGTATGTAGGTGGAGCAGCTATTGGTCGGAACTGAGCATGAGATTCAATTTTTATTTCTAGATTTGGATCTAAGTTATTTTGAACCTCTTGAGGTTTCTTGACTTCATCAATTCTTTCTTGAGAAATTCAAGATTTCCATCATTTATGTTTCACAAGCATCAAAAAAATTCTCACATCTTATCCCATTTAGTAGTGAAATCTATTGGTTCAGTTAAATCCTCAAGAAAACTCTGTTGCTCGAAGGTTAAGGCTAGATTGGCACTTTGAACAAAAAGGGTCAACTTTGTCAAGAGCTAATGCATTTTGATCTACTTAATCCAATTGACTAAACCTTTGTTAAAATTCACATAGAATTTCTATTGCTACAAGTCCCTTATTAGGAGAAGCTACCCATTCTTTAAATGACCGACATGTGGGTGTATTCAAGTCTTCTAGAAAATATTCTTCCTTCAAGAGCTTCTTAAATTCATCCCAAGTTTTTGCTTGCTCTTGAAGTGTAATGATTCTAGGCTTAATTATTGGTGTAACTGCTCTCACAAATTTGGATAATTTCAAAGTCATTGGTACTCCATTGAAATCCATTTTAAGGTCATAAGCACATAAAAATCTTGATACATTTTGACCATTAAAGAATCCATGTTCTTTAACAGTTGCTTCTAATGCTTGTATCAAGCAATCTTTATTTATTGTGGTGTTTTGGGTCATGGAGATAAGTTCTAACAAGGCATTAATGGTATGTGTGTCAAAGTCACCTCATATTCCTCTTCCTATGGTTTCTTCTCTGGTTCGACTGTCGTCACCCATCAATCTCTAATTTTTAAAATCTAAGTAAAAATTCAGCTTAGAAATCCCCTAATCGATTCATGTCGTGTTCGTGATTGTTGTCATGACATTGCCCGCTTAGGGGGTGCACAAAGGGTGCCTAGAAAATGACCTTCATTTGGGATTCTTTTCTTGTAGCTCATAATATGAAAGAAGACATTAATCTCATATGTTTGTCTGACCTTCAGCCTCAAAATATAAGTAATAATTTTGAGAGCACCAATGGTCTACATACCTATAAGTTCTTTATGTCAATATGGTGTCAAGATATCATTTGTTTTGTTATTGTCTACACTCTCTCTGTCTCTCTCTCCTCTCTCTCTCCCACTCTCTGTCATTCTCACACTCTCTCTCTCACTCTCTCTCACTTTCTTTCTCTCTCTGTCTCTGTCGCTCTCTCCCCCTCTGAGTTTCTCTGTCTCTCACTATTTCTCACTCTCTTTGACTCTCACTCTCTCTCACTTTTCACTCTCTTTCTCTCTCTCACTCTCTCTCACTCTCTCTCCCTCTATCTTCTCTCTCTCTCTCACTCTCTCACTCTCTCTCACTCTCTCTCTCTCTCTCACTCTCTCTCACTCTAACTCTCTCTCACCCTCACTCTCTTTCTCTCTCACTCTCTCTCAATCTCTCTCACACTTTCCCTCTCTCACACTCTCTCTCACACACATTTTCTCACTCACAAACTCTCTCACACTTTATCACTCTATAACCTCAACTTTTATTTCTATGTTATCTCCTTTTGTGCATCATAACTGAAAAGAAAACCATGTAGGATAATGATCCTCATGCGGTATATAATCATGCAAGAGTAAATGCATGCATATGCGCACACACACATATAACAATGTCAACGTGTATGAGTGAACAATAGTTCTTTAATTTGCCATAAAATCACATAACCCTTTCAATGATTTTGTTCATAGAAATAGACCACGAGGATTAAGTATCAACTCATGAGGCTAACCTCTTTGTAGAAATGAATCAGTTTTATCACCATAGAGCATCACAATTTAAAGCTGGCAGGCATCGATAGCAGAGTCATAGCAGAGGCATGCTCTTCTCAAGAACCCCATCAAAGGGAGTTCATGCCAATAGCAGCTCGATCTCCATCCCTATCTTCAGCAGCTTACTCTTTGCTAAGCTGGGCTCACACCACGGTCTCCACCTTCGCCATGGAACTTCATCAGTAACTTGCAGTCTCCCTCAGAATGGACAAGCTACCGCCTCTTGATGGGATATGACACACAAAGATCACGCTTCTTTTTTCCCCGCGGATGAGCTACAGACCCCTCCCAAATTAATGATAACAGCATGCATCTGTAAATGGTAATGCCCGCAGCTATGGAATGTGTCCCTTGAAAATGGAAAATTGGAGATTTTCAGCTCTCGTAGCCCCCTTCACATGGATGCCCCCAAATTTTCAAAAAAGTACCCTTCCATTCTTCAATGAACAATATCTAGGAAACGGTTTAGGCAGTACTTAGCAAAGTTCCTTTGAGGATCGTCCTTATCACATCCAATACTTCAAGAGATCTCAAATCATGGAATTCTTTAAAACACTGTTGGGGAGTCTTTTCAAGATCGACAACAGTTGTTTCAGCCATATTCACATGAAAATTCTTGTTCTTGAAGCCAGTTAACATCTGCTAGTTATGTGTTTGGCATAAGACCTTTGAAGTCACTCTTCTCATTTCTCGTGGCACGCAAAACAATGAACGATCTTCATGAAGTTGAAAATCTTCATGAGATCCTATAAATATGTGAATTCATATGCGTGTGTATGTGTATGTGTATGTGTATGTGTATGTGTGTGTATGTGCATGTGTATGTGTATGTGTATGTGTATGTGTATGTGTATGCGTATGTGTATGCGTATGTGTATGTGTATGTGTATGTGTATGTGTATTTGTATGTGCATGTGTGTGTGTATGTGTATATGTATGTGTTTGTGCATGTGTATGTGTATGTGTATGTGTATGTGTATGTGTATGTGTATGTGCATATGTATGTGTATGTGTATGTTTATGTGTATGTGTATATTTATATGTGTATGTATATATGTCAGTTTATGCATAGGTGTACACATACATGAACATATATGTGTATGTGTATGCGTATGTGTATGTGTATGTGTATGTGTCTGAGTATGTGTATGTGTATGTGTATGTGTATGTATATGTGTATGTCCATGTGTATGTTTATGTGTATGTGTATGTGTACATGTATGTATGTATGTGTGCATGCATGTGTATGTGTATGTGTATATGTGTATGGTGTATGTGTATGCATATGTCTATGTATATGTGTATGGGTATGTGTAAGGGTATGTGTATGTTTATGTGTATGTGTATGTGTATGTGTATGTGTATGTGTATGTTTATGGTCATGGGTATGGGTATGTGTATGTGTATGTGTATGTGTATGTGTATTTTTATGTGTATGTGTATGTGTATGTGTATGTGTATGTGTATGTGTATGTATATGTGTATGTGTATGTGTATGTGTATGTGTATGTGTATGTGTATGTGTATGTGTATGTGTATGTGTATGTGTATGTGTATGTGTACGTGCATGTCCATGTGTATGTGTATGTGTATGTGTATGTTTATGTGTATGTGTATGTGTATGTGTATGTGTATGTGTATGTGTATGTGTATGTGTATCTGTATGTGTATGTGTATGTGTATGTAATGTGTATGTGTATATGTATATGGATGTGAATGTTTATGTAATGTGTATATGTATGTGTATGTGTATGTGTAGGTATATGTATATGTGTATGTGTGTGTATGTGTATGTGCTTGTGTATCTATATGTGTATGTGTATGTGTATGCGTATGTGTATATGTCTTTGTATGTGTATGTGTATTTTCAGGTGTACGCATAGGTGTACATGTACGTGTACATGTAAGTGTATGTGTATGTATATGTACATGTGTATGTTATGTAGATAGGTTAGCTAGGGGGTTGCTTAGAACTAGAGTATACACTTCCAATGAGAGCCTAGAAGTGCACAAATGAGGCTTGAGGATGGCCATGAATTTCTTTTGAGCTATTGCTAATCTAATGATCCAAATGTTGGTGTAGAGTCTCAATTCAAATCATGCGTCCAAAATCCCCATATTTTCTCCAGCAATTTAGATGGAATCTTGAGCTAAAAAATGCATGAAAGTATCTACCAAAAATTGAAGTGATTCGGCACTTGAATTTAGCTTTCATTCACACACTTGAGCTTGTAAATTTGTAACACCCTCTCTCAAGCTGAAGTGCTAATTTCCATTGATCTCCTTCAATTTGAGGTTGACCTTGAACTTCTCCAACTTTCTTGCAATTATGAATTTGTTGACTACATTTGCTGGTTGCTCCTTTGTGTTGATTTACTTGATGTCCGCTTCCTTTTCTAGTACCTTCTCTGTAATGAAGTGATAATGGATCTTTATGTTCTTGCTTCTTGCATGGAAGATAGGGTTTCTTGATAGAGGAATGCTTGATATATTATCTTAAAATAGAATAAACTCTTTGACCTCCACATCCAAGTCTTTGAAGAGCTTCTTCAGTCAAATGATCTCACATGTAGCATGTGCTAAGGCTCTATACTCACCTCAATAGTTTCTTCTTGGAGATCCATGAGATGACTCTTTCACCTAGAATGAAGACAAATCTAGATGTGCTCCTTGTATCGTCCTTTGAACCAACCCAATCAACATCATTAAAACCTTGTGGTTGTAATCCATCTCCGTTAAGGTAGTATGAAACTTGGTTGAAAATGTTCTTGATGCACCTAAGCACTCTCTTGGATGCATTCATATGAACATCAATTGGTGAATTCAAAAATTGAGAAAGAACTCCTACAACATAGCACAAGTCAAGTCTTGTAGTGGTAGCAAAATTAAGGTTTCCAATTCTAGTTCTATATGATGAGATATCTTCAAGAGATTGTTCTTCACCTACACATAACTTAGTGTTTGGATCCATAGGTTGTGTGAGTGGCTTACATCCACTCATACGGTGCTTATAAAGTACATCTAGCAAATATTTCCTTTGAGCTAGGTAAACACCATTTTCTACATAAATGAATTCAATTCCAATAGAATATTTGAACAATCCAAGATGTGAAACCTTGAATTCATTCCCAAGCTTGGCCTTTATCAATTTGATACCTGCATCATCACTGCTTGTTATAATCAAGTCATCCACATATATGCACATGTAGACAACTATTCATCCTTTCCTCTTGAGGTATAGGGAGGGATTTGCATCACTTATGTTGTATCCACACCTGCAAAAATACTCCACAAGCCTTTGATTCCATGACCTATGAGCTTCCTGTAAACCATATAATGCTTTTATAAGTTTGCAAAAAAATCTCAACGTTTAGGGTTTTCAAACCCTAATGGTTGAGTCATGTAGACTGTCTCCTTCAAATCACCATTAAGAAAAGCATTTTGGATATCCAATTGATATATTGGCCATCTCCTAGATGTGACAACCCCAATGATTGCCCTAATTTTGGTAATCTTTGCAACTAGGTAGAATGTTTCTTCATAGTCAATCCCATACGATTGATGCAATCCCTTTACCACAAGCTGTTCTTTGTACCTAGAAATTGAACCATCGGAATTTCTCTTCACTTTATACACCCACTTGTTGCCAATAACCTTCATCCCTTCATGTATTGGAACAAGAATCCATGTTTTGTTGTCTTCAAGGTCTTTATAATCTTCTTCCATGGCTTCTTGCCACTCCTTTGTGTCCTTGGGCTCTTCATAGGTAGAAGGTGCATGGCCTTTGATAACCCTAGACATGAAAGCATAATGCCTAGCAATATAATTATCATAGAAAAGCTTTGATATTGGATGTTTTACCCTTGTTGACCTCCTTTGTTGTCCCTTTGGTGGAATAAACCTTCTTTGCCTTAATACACTATGCTATTGATTAATGGTTGAACAATGGAAGACAAAATGGAGGCAATCAAAGGATCCAAATCAACTATGCAAGCACCTCAAGTGAAGGAAGCAAGGAAACACTACTTGCAATGAGACATGCGTATAGAAGCTCTTGTGAAGATGAAAAAACATGGTACATTGATTCAGGTTGTAGTAGCCATATGTCATGCCAAGGAAGTTTGTTGACTAATTTACACATACCAAGTGGAAAACGATGTGTTGAAACAGGTGATGATACTCAACACATGATTGAACATATTGGAGATATAAGGCTTGAAGATACAAGTAGAGCAAAGTTACTATCTAATGTTCTTCATGTTCTTGCAATTTAAAAGAATTTGATTTCAATAGGACAAATGGTAGAGAAGGGTTATCATGTCATATTCAATGAGAATGGGTGCTTCATAAAGAATCCAAAGGAAGGCTTCAAGGTCATTACTCGAGGTAGAGGAGAAGGAAGGATGTTCACTTTGGACATCCAACATCCACATGGAAAGTTCATGTACATTCAATGTGGGAACACGAAGATTTTAGAGTTGGACTTTTGGCACAAAATAATAGGACACATCAGCATTCCAAAGATGGAGGACATGATCAAACGAGGCATCAATGGCTGGTAATAGATTTTTTATCACCTTCATTGATGATCACTCAAGAAAGGTATGGTTGTTTTGTATGAAGCAAAAATCAGAGGTGTTTTCTATATTTAAAAGATTCAAAGTTGAAGTTGAAAAAGAAATAGGAAGGTCTATCAAAACCTTAAGGTCCGATGGTGGAGGAGAATACTTCTCCAAAGAATTTTTAGGTTCTCTACAAGAGAATGGGATCAAAAGGTGGTTTACTTGTAGGTATACACCACAACAAAATGGAGTAGCTGAGAGGAAAAATAGGCAAATTGCTGAAATTGCAAGATACATTCTCAATGAGATGAAGGTACCATCATACTTTTGGGTTGAAGCTACCACAACTACCATTTACTTGATGAATAGGTGCACAACATCGGGAATACATCACTTGACTCAGAGGAGGTATATTCCATTAAGAAACTCAACCTTACACACCTCAAAGTGTTTGGATGTGTTTGCTTTGTTCACATTCCACAAGATATTAGAACAAAGATGGAACCAAGGTCAGAAAAATGCATTTTCATGGGCTACTCGATGGAGCAAAAAGGATACAAGTGTTACAAACCTAGAACAAAGGAAGTGAGAGTCTCGCAAGATGATGTCTTTGATGAACTAAGACTATGGTATGAAGATAAAGGAAATGAAAAGATTTTTGAAGAAGATTGTGATGATTATGTAGGAACAAATCAAAGAGAAGTTCAACAATCAAGCACAAAGGTTTCAAGTCCAGAGGCATCTACATCAAATGAAGAATGTTCAACATGGAGGGGGAGTCATTCTTTGTCTCCAAATTCAGCTCATAGTAGAGCCAAAGAAGCAAGTGCTACTCCAAACAATGAGATAGATGCAAGTGAAGAAGAATATAAAGAGGTAATCACTCTGAAAGTAAAGTTAAATAGGTTAAAGAAGCAACTTTCTAAAGGCAATGAAAGAAGATCTTCAAGGACAAGGTATCCAACTCAAACGCTGAGTTATGATAGTTTCATGGTGAAAAATTTTGCATACATGATGTAGGATATCAAACACAAAGAGCTTGAGACATATGAAGAAGCTTGCACACAATGGAAGCAAGCTATGAAAGAGGAGATAAAAGCTCCCAAAGATAATCACACATGGGAGCTAGTGCCAAAGAAAGAAGGTATGAAGATTGTTCCAAAAAAATGGGTGTTTAAAGTAAAGAGGAATGTTGATGGTTCACTAGCTAGATATAAACCTAGATTAGTTTCCAAAGGATTTAAACAAACACAAGGCATATATTATGATGAAATTTTTAGACCTGTTGCAAAGATGGGAACAATCAAAACATTAATAGAAATTGGTGCTTCAAGGAGATTGCCATTATATCAATTTGACATCAAAAATCCTTTTTCTCAATGGAGAACTACAAGAAGAGGTATACATGAGTCAACCGGTTGGATTTGAAGATGAAAACCATCCAGACTTTGTTTACAGGTTGAAAAAGGCACTTTATGGCTTCAAGAAAGCACCAAGAACATGGAATCAGAGATTGGTAAAATATCTAACTAAGTGTGCATACAACCCAAGTAGTGCAGATCCTTCATTGTACATGAAGAAGGAATAATATAGAGAGGTATATATTGTTGGTGCAATTCAAGCCTTCACCTTTGGCTTGGAACCCTTGAAGGATATCTCTACATGAAGCAAGAGTCATAGGAACTTATGCTTATGGACTATTACCATTTTACTTCTTTGTAAAAGTCTAAACTTGGCATATGTATGAGTACACCTACTTGATTAGTCGTGGAAATTTAGAGGACTTAATGGAGAGAATATCTCCCTAACTTTAGAAGAGATATTCTAGGGAGCCTTAGATTTGAATTTCAAAATTCAAATGATCACTCAACCTCTATAAAAGATGAAGGAAAAAAGTCGCGGGGGTGTCACTCACTTCAGCTCATTTCCCGAGGCATTTTATCATTGTATTTCTGTGTGTGTGAGTGCTACATCTTAGCCTACACCACAATACCTCATTTAGCTATGCTTATCATGCTAGTGAGATTGTACAATTACATCAATCAATAGATACATTCATACTTTTCAACTCTATGTTTTTTTGAGTTATCTTCTCCAAGTCTGTCAACTTCCAAGAGGCATATCTCAGTGCGTACTGAACCAAATCAAGTGGTTCAAAGCTTGTTGGAACCAGCTCCAAGCATACTACGTGCCTAAAAAATTTGAAGGTCATTGGATCAGCCATCTCGGAGAAATCGTGCTCGAAGTGATCTCTGGTATTCTTCTGCAGAGTTCGTAAAAAGTCGGGGGTACATATAATTTTGCTAAACTTCTTTCTCAGAGTATAGTTTGTCATTTCTTCTCATTCCACTTGCAAATGGTAGCTTGTTAAGCTAATTTAATATGTCCAGAAGGAATTTGATCAATTGTAAGTGTGCTGGTCATACTGAGTGAAAGACTGATCAGGTATCAAGATCAAAATAGAAAGTTTTCAAGTCTAGTGAAGTACAAACTCATCTGTTTTGATCTAATCATTAGTCAAATCATTTCCAAAGTACATATAGAATATTTTGGTATCATTTGGAAGCTTAAGGGGTCTACTAAGCATATCTGGAGTCAAAGAGGGCTGGTGCAAAGCAAGATTAGCAGCATCAACTCAATCTTCTGAGTGCATCCAACCATCTCTCCCAACATATATTTGCATATACGTCGATGACCTCATCATAACAAGAAATGATGTTACAGGGATTAAAAATATCAAACGAAAGCTTGGTAGGGAGTTTAAAATTTCAGATCTTGGAGAGCTAAAATATTTTTTAGGAATTGTAGTTGTTTATGGAAAAAGTGGCATCTACTTGATGCAAAGCAAGTACTTGTTGGATGTTCTTTCCAAATTTGGAATGAGTGAATACAAACCACTCACTTAACCCATGGACAAAAATACTAAGATTTTCTCAAATGATGGAGAACTATTGGAAGATGTAATGACATACAGAAGCATTGTACGATCATTAATCTATGAAAACATTACAAGACCTAGTTTATCTTATGTTGTTGGTGTACTTTCTGAGTTTATGCAAGCCCCAACAAGTGAACATTTAAATTCAGCCAAGAGAGTGTTGAGATACATAAAGCATACAGTTAATCATGCTTTGTTTTACAAGTTTGATGAAGAATTGCACGTCAAAGGCTTTAGCGATGATGATTGGGCAGGTTCAAAGGAAGATAGGAGATCAACCTCAGGTTATGTGTTCATGATAGGAAGCAAACCTATCACATGGAGCTCAAAGAAACAACTTACTATTGCGCTTTTATCCATGGAGGCTGAATATAGAGGATTAGCATTTGCCACATGTGAAGCAATGTGGATTAAAAAGCTTTTGGCTGATCTTGAAGTGCAAGTTGCAACCATCCCTATCTACGGTGATAACATGTCAAGTATTTACTTGGCAAGCAATACTATGTTTCATGCAAGGAGCAAGCACATAGAGGTCCACTATAATTATGTAAGGGAGAAGGTATTGAGCAAAGATGTGGAGATAAAGCTCATCAGAACCAAAGAGCAGTTTGTAGATATTTTTCCAAAGTTCTTAGATGCTTCTAAACTCAAAGGTTTCAAGGATGTGATAAATTTGCAGGACATGGGTGAAGATAACTCCCAAATGAGATTGAGGGGGAGTGTTGAAGATAAATTTACAAGCTCATTTTCACATGATCTATGCTTAGATAAATTTACCAAATATAAAGATAATGGAAAAGAAGAAAAAAGGAAAAAAAGTCTAGTGAAAATTCATGATGAGTAAAAGATACAATATTTGCCTTGTAGTAAGTGGCATGTAGTGGGCAATCAAATGAAAGTGGTGAGTTAAGAAGAAGTTAAAAACTTCTTCACATGCTCATTGGTTATAAAAGTTGAGTGGGATCATGTTCTAAACAAGTAGCGAAAGAGGCAAGGCTCCCAATAGTTGGATCTAGTCATTTTTTCTTCCCATAGACTCCTTCCAATTGCACGTCATTTTGTACACAACTTTGTTGGGAAGCTCAAATCTCAGTGTATATGTTACCATTTCTTGCGTTTAAAGACTCATTGGAAAGCCTAACTTGTGCACTTTTGTATTCTCAAATATCATCATGAAAGCTTATACATTCTGTGAGATATCAGTTAAAGAGTGAAGTCTAGTTTTTCAACATACCTATGTAGATAGGTAGTCTATTTGGGTCCCCAAAATGTATCCAAATTGCTTGTTTTTAGCTTGTTGGAAAGCTCTTTGCATGCACGTTCTCTATCCCGAATATGGCATTCAAAGGAATTATATTCTGTGAGATTCTGTGAGATATCTATCAGAGAGTGGAGTCTAGTTTTTCAGTATACTTGTGTGTGCAGGTGGTTTATTTTGGTTAGTTGACTTTCCTAACCAGAACACATCCAAATTACTTGATTTTTAGCTTATTCAAAATCTATTTGTGTGTATGTTTTGCATCTCAAATATCTTCCTCAAAGGATATATATTTAGGGAGTTATCAATCCGAGAGTGAAGTTCAATTCTTCAACATACTTGTGTGGACAGGTAGTTCATCTTTGTCAGTTGCGTTTCCTAATCAAAACTTGTCCAAATTAAGGAAGTTATGGGTTCTTAGAAAGCTCTCTTTGTGTACTTTGATTGACTAAAGGCACATGTCTATTTGAGTTTTGTATTGAGAGCATCAAGCTATCTAAGGTGCAACTATTTGTCCAAGTGTTGGACATACAAGGGTTCACTTCACATTTTCATTGCACATAGGAGAACTCTTTATCCACAAGTGATACATAACAGAGAAGAGAGAATGAAACATAATAAAATATATGTATTAATGCACATAAAGTACAACGATATTGGCAATGAACTAGTGCACAATATGAGGGCAACGGTAGAGCTATAGTGTGAGCTCAATATCCACTTGAAATCCCTCTAAATGTTTTTCCAAATTAGGCTCGCATTATGCAACTTTTGATGTCTACCCTTATAGCTAAAGGTTGAGCCATTTCGAAATTCTAACTCCTACCAAAAATATCCCTAGAGTTTAGGATTTCAACCTTCATCTAACTCACCAACCAACTCATAAAGAGATCTCCTAAGAACTCATGATTGCAAGTGCTCTTTTTACATATGCACTTTTACAAAGATAAAAGTCATGCTTTTACAAGTGGGTAGTCATATGTGACTTCATGTGAGTACATAGAAGTGAATATCCAAATGTCCAAGTATGTATGCTTGTATCCATTTGCACCAACACCCCTTGTATCCCATAAATTAGGGGTAGGATAAGCCAAAGGTGATACAATGTTAATGGCTTCAAGGTGGTAGGACATCTAGTTTTGAGAGTTGGTAATTTGACTAAATCTGTTAATAATTATAGACACATTAGGAGTTACAAAGAAGGTTAATATTTTTTTTTCTCCCTCATGGGGTGCCCATTTTCTTTGTTGTTCTCAAAAGCAAACATTCTATGGTTTCTAAAGGGAGGGGATTTCTTACAATTAAAAATTCTTCTACCTAACGGTCCAAGGCATTTCTCAATTGATAACTCTTTTGGAAGGTAATGAAAGTTGGTCACACATCTTTCTTTCCATATCTTCTATATAGCTTCTCCCCTAAAAAAATTCCATGAAACATGAGAGAAACTGATCTCGTTTCCAAGTAAACCTTGTTGCTAGTTCATTTCATTTTGTAAAGCCAAAAGCCTTCCCACAACTTGCCAAAGCAATACAATTCTTAGGCATGAAAAGAAGAGCTGGCCCTCTACCCTTGTGGCATTGATTACACACGGAGGGACCCCACAAATTTTGGTAGCGTTAACATTAATTCGAATTCCATGGTGGAGAATTTTATGACATCAAAATCTCTCTTTTATTCTCTACGAGGGGATGACACATGGCCAAGAAGCTAGAATCCCATATGATGCCCAACCAATTCAGACACCAATTTCTCTTAAGTGAGATGTGAAGCTTAAGATTCTTTTTGAAACAAGGAATTTTCTCCAAGATATTGCTATTGGGCCATCTTATGACTTCTATGTGAGGGGATCTTGATTGAGAAGGAGGTGAGTCTTCAAGTTATCCCAAATGTTGATTCTATTTTTTAACAAGAACCAATCTTCATGTTCCACTATCTAAGCTGGGTTAATGCAGTGAAATCTAATCCATTATCTTTTTTCTTGATTCAAGACATCCTTCCACATACAAAACCCTTTATTCCATAATTTGTTAGCTTTTTGGAGGTTTGTTGAATTGAGTTCCTTGACGCCCTTGATCAAGAACAAGATCAAATTGTTCTGGCTAATATTGGCAGCCCACTTCCACTCTTTATTAATCTTGAAGTAAGGTTTCATCTTGTTCCAAATTTTCCACAATGAAAAAACTAGGTTCGTGCCTATTGGAGTAATAGGAAAAAGGGAGAACAAAAGGGAGAGTAAATATTGACCCTTCCAACTAGGCAGAACCATAAACCTAAGCACACTTTTTTTTTTAATATCAATTCGGCCGAATAGGTATCCATATTGCATCAAGCTTTAATTAACCATTTGCATGCCAACTTTTTGGCCAAACCATAAATGCCTAGAATGCCAAGCATGCTTGAGTCTTTTTTATTAATACAAATAACCCATTTGACTTTAGGCCCTATTCCATGCTTGAGGCCATCATTGATGATTGGGAAGGACTTTTTTTTGCAGAGAAACTGATTTCATTAACATTAATGGCCAAATCTCTCAATCTATCACATTTAAATGATTAATCAAGCAAGGTTTCCCCCTAGCACGATTACTCTTTGCTATCAGTGGCCAAATCCATGGGCTTACCTCAATGCCAAGACAATATGGTCTTGAAGGCTATTATTGGAAACCCAACATAATTTCTTGTGGATGATGTTATGATGGGACAATGTTGCCATTAGGCTCTTACAAAGATCAAAGACAAACTTGGTTATTGGGAATGTATGCAAATCAACTTTTTAGGGTGGGCTATGATGATCAACACATTCCTAATAGCCCCAATTACTATTTTCTATCATGGAGACCAAAGACAAGGAACTAATTTTTTCATTCAAGGTGAGAAGGATGTAATCAATGCACCTCTCATCTCTTACATTATGTTAGGCCCTTAAACACATTGTGAGTGTATTAAGGAGTAATAATATTTGTTTAGTTTTGATCAGGATGACATTTGCATGTACATAAATCATTTGATGAATATAATCATGATAAAGATTCAAATAATATATGGCCTTGGATTATTCCTCTATTTGCAAGAAAGTGTGATAAAAAGTTTTAACAATTTAAAATTTCATCTCAAAGATGTTTTTCCCACTAATTCATTGAGAAAACTACCATCACAAAGAGGGGACATTGTCCATGCAAGAGATCTAGTTTATGATACTAAACCCATCTATAGACCTCCTTATAGACTTTATGCTCCACAACACAAAGATATAGAGCATAAGAGCAAATAATAGTCTAGATACATGTTTCATTCGCCCTACTAATTTACCATAGGCATCACCAATAGCTATATAAGATTATGTATAGATAACAAAGCACAAGATAAATGTAGTAATTAAGAATAAACTTTAAATTCCTTGGTTTTATGATTTATGCAATTAGTTACAACATGCTTAGTATTCCACAAAGATAGATCTTACATCTCGGTATCATGAAGTTAGATTAAGGTAGAGGATTCTCAAAAAATTGTTAAGGACTAGATACAAGCACTATGAGCTTTTGGTGATGCCATTTTGTCTTCTCAATGCTCCTACCACATTCATGAATCTCATGGTTTGTGTTTGTAAGCTTACCTAGTACATTTTTTAGAAGACTTTCTTAATGACATCCCAATCTATAGTAGATCAAAAGCAGAATATCTAGAACACTTGCAAAATTTCTTCCAAGTATTATGGGATAATTTTCTCTATGTGAAGGAGCCAATGTGTGAATTCTCACATATCTTGGCTAGCTCATCTCCAAAGATGGAATCCGAATGGATCCTAAAGTATAGGCTATCATGTAATGGGTTCATCTATGAACTTGGGGTTTAGATTTTTCTAGGTTTATCATCATTATACAAATGATTCATTAGGAATCATGTTCTATGAAGAACAACTTAAATGGAAGGGGAAAGCTTTTCATTGGGGAGATGAGTAGAGCCAAATCATGGAGAGGTTGAAACTAGTAATTTCTACATCTCCATTGTTGCATATGTCACATCATAATTACAATTTTGTCATTGATAATAATGTGAGTGATTTTGCTATAGGAGTGGTTCTAGTTGAAGCTATATAGCAAGTTGGTTTTGAAAGGAAAAAACTAGCCCTAGCTCAAAAGTATTACTCCATCTGTGGAAAGGCATTGTATGCCATTGTCATGGTTTTAAAAATTTGCATCATTAATATATGGTGCCAAATACAGATTAGTGTTTGATCAAGAGAGTACTAAGTGAAGCTCTTATCAAACAGACCATAAAGGTCATAATACTTGATGGGTAGAGACCCCTTAAGAGTCTATTTATGAGAGCTTAGGTATAGCAAGGAAAAATTGAATGTCGTGGTTGATTCATTGAGATCCATGCATATGCTTAATGATGTATATTTTAGTTGGATCACTATTGATGTTCTTGAGTCCATTAGATGAAGGTGTATGTTTGAATTTGCACATTCAAACATATGGAAAACCATTCAAAATGGTGATCTAGATACATAGGTTTCTATTGAGGATAAAGCATCAAAATATAATCAAACATGGCTTAAGTGGAAAAATCATAGTATCCATGATGGATATTTATTATAAAAATGAAATATGTGTGTCCCTAAAAAATTACAAATGAGAAAATAGGTTCTCTATGTGTATCACTATGCAACCAATGCATAAGACCCATGAGTGAACAAAACATATGATCTTGTTTACATGTATTTTTATTGTTGTAGACTTTGTAAGGATGTCCTTGCATGGATGATTAAATGCAATAGAATCTAGGTCAATCAAGCTAAAAGAATACAGATTGGAGTGCTTCTCCACCTAGTGGACATTCTTGATGGGAAATCAAAGAACAACTTTATGGACTTTATAGTGAAGTTACCCAAGGAGAGGGCGTGCAACTCAGTTTATGTAATTGTGAATAGTTTAACATGTACATAGGAGTGGCTCTAGTTGAGGATGGTGAAAAACATAGGTAATGTTTCAATTCAAAATACTTAAGAGAGTAGGAAAAATGTCTTACCAACTCAACTTTCAAAAGATAGACATATCCATCTAGTTTTTCATGTGGTCCAGCTTAAGAGAAATCTTGGTGAATTTGGAAACCTCTTTCTTAATAGTGAGATTATGGAGCCTACCTTTATTTTATCTATATTCAAATTAATCCCTTTGAGACTAAAAGAATACAACACATTCACAAGAAACAGACAAGAAGTCACCTATATAAATATGATCTAGTTAATTGCAAAGATATTTTGAAGGATAGTGCTACATGGAAGTGTGCTAGCCCTATTCATAGATGGTTTCCCAACTGTTACATAACTCTTCAATAGTCCTATTAAGGGGAAGGATAAGGGAAAATTTCATAGAGATATGGCCATGTGCATAGGCTACATGGAATCCAATGGGAACAATTGCAAAATGCTTTCCACTTCTTGCACATACCATATAACATAATTTTTAAGCGCTAAAACTGGTCTTATGAGGAAGGAAATGTTACATAGAAGAGGAAGTGAAAACCTCCACTTACATTAGAGTATGTACATAAGTATGAATTATGGGGAAGGAAATGTTACGAAGTAGAAGCAACAAGAATGCATAGATATGCAATCTTAAAGAAATTCAATGGAGATGACACAACAATTTTATGTGTATAAATATGAATCTATGTTTACATGTTGGTGCAAATGAATGCTTTTTGTGTAGTCTCTTGAGTGTGTGTATTAAGCTCTATATTTTATGTGTATATGTCTATGTAATATCTATTTATGTATTGTAAAAGATATGTGTCGTGTGAGCATAAGTAGCGAGCATGTGTGTTTTGTGAGCATAATTGGGTGTGCATATTAGTGTGTGTATGCATGAAGTGTGATTATTGTCATGAGAAAATGATTGCTATACATATGTAATTATATGAGTGTATTCATGTAGCCGTATATGTATATATGAGTGCTATATGTATCTATAAATGAATGTATGCAATTTGTGAGTGCTATATGTATATATGAATGCTATATGTATATCCAAACATCATGCAACATCTTGGTATAATTCAGCATTAGTTATGTAATTTTCATATATTGGAAAGATGTGGATGGCCCTAATATTAGCACATATGATGGCCCATAATCCAATATTTTGATAAAATAATTTTATCAAAACTTTTAATCAGACTACTTCGATGAGTGGAGGATGGAGGCTCAATATGGACTTATTCCTCCCAAAATGATTATAACATGGATATGAATTCTACCAACATGGTGTGCCATCTAGGTCAACTTGAACTACCAAGTTTATTTTATCTTGGCTTCATGTACTTCTTGTAAAAAAGTAGTTATGAAAAAAAATGTAGGAGCAATAGTAGAGAAGAGAATTAGTATAGTAGAATTTTAAAAATTCACTACTAACACGAAGTAAAAATATGATGGAAATTACCACACATGCGCTATCAACATAGAGCTTAAATGGTGATCTAGACAACTCTAGATAGGGATTATGACATTATAAGCATGTCTTGTTAGAGAGGTTAGTGTAGAAGTCATATATATATATATATATATATATATATATATATATATATATATATATATATATATATATATATATATATATATATATATATATATATGTGTATATATATGTGTGTGTGTGTATGTATGTATGTATGTGTGTGTGTGTGTAGGCCAATGGAGAGGTGTGGCCTTTCGTTGAAGGCTAGACATGGGTGGTAGAATGTGGGTGGCAGGGAATATTTCATGGATATTCCCTTAAAATTTAAGCCAAGGGCATTTCCCTTGGACCCTTACAAGGGGGGAAATTGGCCTCCTTATGAACCCCCAATCGGGGCTTCTCAATGCTAGCCCAGACACCACAATTGGGGACCTTGGCAACTCCCTTTCCTTACAACAAATCAGATGGTACCAATTCAACCTCGATTCAACATGCAAGTATGGATTCCTATCAATTGGGTAATGCATGATTAGCTTCTCCTCATAATGGAAGCTTTACAAAATGTGCACACTACAATATACAATCATGAGGGGTAGATATTTTTCATACAATAATGGTTCTCACACTGAATTTTCCTTGGTCTGCTCTTTTGTACTGATTTTAACATAATATTATTGTGCTTAGTGTCTTGTACTTTCCACTTCACTATATCCATGTCTTTGTGATTCGATTGTCTCTGAAATTATCTATTTTTTCTTGGCTAGATCGGCATGTATCATCAATGTATACTTGTCTTCCTCTACCTTAGTTGAACATTTAACTTCAGCAATTGGTATTAGATTCTATTCTTCTTGTAGTGGCATGTCCATCATGATCTTAAGATTTAGTATAATCCATCAACACTCTTCAAAAAGGAATTCATTTAGTTTTCTCATGGTTTATTTTGTTTTATTATTCCTTTTATTTGCTTTTGGGACTTCACGAGTTCTTCTTGAGATTGAAGTTTACATTGCATTATTTCTATATCTTCTTGATGCTCATGATGTTTCCTTTTCTAGTGCATTTGTAACTCGTGAATAGTTTCTTATAATTACTCTACTCAAAATTGTATATCTCCAAATTATTATGATAGGAAGATTGGTGATATTTTCATGACATTCTATAGAACTCCATCTATTTATTTCATAAGTTCAAGCTAGGCCCAAGTTGATTCAAGACAATAGCTTTTAGGAGAGGACAAACTTCCCTACACAACAATGAAGGTAGTAGACATCCCAAGATCACTACATTTCTTTTCACAATGTCATTGTTGCATAATATTCTCATAGTCCGCTTAAAGAGAGATATGTTTATTTTTAATTCGTAATATATACCAAAAGAGCTTTTCATCAATCTATAAATTACTTGATATGGTTAGAGTAAGATACACTTGGGGCTAAATTCAACAATTAAAGCGCTTCCTTAAATAGGAGACCTACTAGTTGGAGTTCCAAAAAGTCCTAAAATCACTTAGACAAATCAATAACTTTTAAAACGTGAAGTCGACAAGTTGGAATAAATTTAAGTACACAAGTTGGAATTTTACGTCTATTAGAACTTCCATCACCATCTTCTAATAATTAAGGAAAATTTCATATTGCTTTAGTAGCTAAAAAAACATCTCCTATGGTTAAAAACCCTAAGAAAGAACTCTATGTGGTACATGTAACACCATTAATGTTGCATCTATAGAGTTTTGAGTTCTATCTAGCTCCCTTGAGAACCATATTTTTCCATATATATATCCATTTACTACTAGTATATTGATCACTCTTAGGACTGAAGGCAGTCTAAATATACCTTGGCAAACAAGGAAACCATCAACAATAATACCTAATATCACAATCCCCAATGTAATCTCGACTCCTCTTTCTTCAAAAGCAAGAAAAATGAATCGTAAAATTATACAAACAAAGAGGAAGAACAATTTGAGTAAAGTGTTGTTGCCATGAAATGATTTTCAAAGGCAGAAGACCAACTACGTTAGGTAATTGTAGTACACTCAGAGTTAAGGAACAACAAAGAAAATTATGAGCAAAGAATGAAATACATAGAAGTTGAAATGCATAAGTTACAAGAAGAAACTTAAGAAGCCAATGATTTAACAAAAGCTGAAGTGCACGAGAATCTTCAAAAAGAGAATTTGCAAATACGAATGGTGGAAGTGCAAAGTCTCCAAGTGCTTGTAATCAGCTTTTTTATATTCATTTAGTAAGCTAACACCAATAGGCATCTCATCAAACATAAAGGATCAACTTGTTTAATCATATGAAAATCAAACTTTCTCAATTATAAAGCCGATTAATAGGAAAGAAAATACAATTAGTTATTTTATGTACTTGAGGAAGAAAAACTTAAGAAAGAGATGCGCTTTTGCAATCCCTTACGAGGATACCACTATGAGAGGGGCCATAATGTATAAATAAAGATTGATGGGGCACACATATGATGTATGCAAACGAATCTACACATATGAGTATGCAAACGAATGTGCAAACAGAGGATCCTAGAATGAGCAAGAGGGAGAAGATGAGATGTTCACAATGAAGATAATTTTCTAGTAATGTGGAGGCCTATCAAAGGGAAGTATCTAAAAAAAGAGAGTTTGGAAGATGTTTCTCCATAAACAACTATTTTTTAAATAAGAAATAAGCATTTGAGGATTGGTTAGCTATGATTGACTATTCGTGATTTGATTAGCAAACAACTAGCACTGTTTGATCCTCATAATTAAACACTTAACAAATTACACCAATAACCTATTTTTCAAAATAACAAATAAGCATTTGCAGATTGGTTAGATGTGATTGACTATTTGGGATTTGATTAGCAAACAACTACCATTTTTTAATCCTCCTAGTTAAGAACTAAACAAATTACACCTATCAACAATCATAGTGCTAATGGCCAATTTTCCTTGAATTTTTTGTTATGTATAAAAGCTTTTTAAGCAAGTGTCCCTATTCTCTATTCATTAATAGTAGATTCAAGATGAGTAGTCCATATTTCTTATAATATCTATTGTATTGTCAAGAAAACTTTGGCTTCATCAAGCTGTTTGACCTTTTCTTCAAAACCTTTTTCAAAAGAAACGAAGGAAAAAGTTTATTAGTGATACTCTTGCATGACTTTGCGTGAAGCTTCAAGCCTTTGGTAATGCTCATTGATTTTGATTTCACTCATCAAGTAGACTATGTGTCTGGTGCAACTAAGTAAAAAAATGTTTGAGTTGAATAAAATTCTTGGAATGCTCCATAGAGTGCTCATTAGCATCATGCTAGGTGGTCTAGTGGTATCTACAATCGATTTGACATTACACATTTCATGTCTTTGGTCAAGTATCATCATAATGGATTCATCATATTTGTTGATTAAAGTATCCATTGAGGAAAATATATAATTTTCAATGTCATATAAATAGAGTAGATTGAATGATGTGCACTCATAGGGGTGAGAATCTGGTAGGACAAGATAAACATTATATCAATATTTGGACCTACTATTGAACCTTAGAGTGATGGACAAACTAAAATATGAATTTTGCATCGATTATGATGAAGAAAAATCTAGCAAAATGACATATGGTGCAATGGAGAAAAGGGTTATTGGATGCTAGTCAAGCCTTAGGACATTGAGGCTCTATTGATGGATGATTCCTTCTTTTTTGCTAGCACCAAAGCTAGGAAGAACCATCTATGGAATGAGTTCAACCAAATGAAAGAGACACCAAAGCAAACTATCACAAAGTTTGTTACAAAGTTCAAGGATGTTGCACATAAACTAACATATATATTGGAAAGCTTATGGAAGAAGAGGCCATGATGGGGCGAATTATAAATGGAATAAAAAATGACATGCAATGGAAATCCTTCACAATGGCATATGATCTCATAATGGATGTACAAAATCCTCATTTCAACATATTCCTTGGACAAATATTTAACCAAGAAGCCAACAACAATATGAAGGAAGGTAAATCATATCAAGGTAACTCAAAAGTGCTCTTTATGCAGATAAGAAAGACAAGAAGCACAAAGGCAAGAAGAAGAAAGATGATGATGAGGAGATTTCCCAAGCCAACTATGTAGGCAAGAGCATGTGGAAAGGAAAGAAGAAATGAGCAAAGCATGACAAATGAAAAGGATAGGATGTTCAACCTTGTGCCATCTATAACAAAACCAACCACATCACTCAAAATTGTTGGTTCAATGAAAGGACTCAGAAAGGAGGTGGTAGAGGTGGATTGGGCAAGACTAGAGGAAAAGCTGAAGAGAACTTCAATAATAGCAATAGACGTCACAATAGAAGAGACTTCAACACCTAGTCAGAAGATAAATCACATGAAGATTCATTGCTTCTAATGAATATGAGTCACAAAGAAGGTAAAGAAGATGAACATTTGTTCTACATAGATTCAAGTTGTTCAAACCATGTTGTAGGTAATGTTTCTCTTCTATGTGACTTGGAAAGTTCAAAGCATAAGCATGAAGTACAAACAAGGGATGATACCAAGAACAATGTGGAAAGATTGGTAGTGTCCATGCTCCCAATGGCAAGAGGAACATTCTGAGTAAGTTTCTCATTATACCCAATATCACTAGAAACCTAATAAGTGTAGGACAAATAGTTGAAAAAGCTTGCAAGGTAGGTTCACCCAACATGGATTTTTTGTGGAAGACCCATGTCAAGGCTTCAAGAAGATAGCCAAAGGTGAGAAGCATGGTAGACTCTTTACTTTTGAAGTAGGAGAAACCAAGAACATAGCTCTATTCAATTTTGGGTTTCAGACCGTAAGTGAGGTTGAAGTGTGGCATACGAGACTTGCTCATGTGAATGAAATAACCTTAAATGATATATGTAGTGATCAAAGTGTGTAGGGCTGCCAAATGTATAAAAGCAACACATGATCAACACTTGTGATGCTTGTCGAATTGGGAAGGCACAAAGACAATCTTTCAACCACAAGGGCTACACCCACAAAAATCTTTTGGACCTTGTAGACACAGATGTGTGGGTACCAAGTCAAAAATCTTCATTAGCAAGCTCAAGGTATTATGTTTCTTTTAATGATCATAGTAGGTGGACAATTCTGTACTTTATCAAGAATAAAAGTGAAGTGTTTGAATGCTTCAAGAAGTACCTAGCACGTGGAGAATCATACAAGTATATCATTGGCAAAGTTGATGGAGGAGGAGAATACTTCTCCAAAGATTTTGATGAGTATTTGGAGGATAAAGGCATCAAAAGTGAAGTGACTACCAGGTACTCTCCTCAATTGAATGGCATTGCAGAGAGGAGAAACAAGACCCTCTTTGGATCATTAAGGACAATGCTTGAAGAGAAGAACCCACCACATTATTTATGGGTAGAAGCAATCTCAACTTTTGTGTATCTTGTGAGTAGACTTCCATCCAAATCTCTTGAAGGTATGACTCCTTATGAAGCTTGGAATGGTAGAAAACCAAATCTAGGATATTGCAAAGTTTTTGGTTGTTTAGCATATGTTCATGTACCTTCACAAATAAGAGGTAAACTAGATGAAAGGGAAACCAAGGCAATATTCATTGAATATGATTCAACTACATTTGGCTACATGTTCTATAGTCCATCCACAAAGCAATTTACCAGAAGAAGGGATGTTGTATTTGAAGAAAATAGGACATGGTATGATGATGACAAATAGAAGGTAAACTTACCTTATGTTCTTGATTCCGATTTCTATGCATTAGGTAGCAAGCATGGTAGACATGTGCAAGATTCAAGAAGTGAATCTGATGACGATCAAGATGATAAGGAAAGAGACTATAAGCTACAAAAGTCAAGAGGAAATGCCAAAATACAAGAATCTGGAGAATGTTCTAAACATGCTCCTAAAAGGTCAACAAGGGAGAGAAAGCAACCTGAAAGGTATGGATATGACTCTACATTTCTAACAAAACATGGCCAAAGACTCAGTTTCAAAGGAGCCTTCAACATATGAGGAAGCTAATGAAGTAACTTGATGGCGATGCACCACAATGCACTCTCCTTCTCGAGAGATCCACTATGATATCTGTAGAGTAGAAAACTGAGCTCCGAGCATCACACATGATACTCTACGTAGAGGCTACAGAATACATAGAAAAGTATAGTACATAGGGGCACGAACAAAAACTTCTTAGATGTTACAAATGCAAACAAAATTACAATTTGTGGTTGACCAGGCCACAATATGTTTCATTAAAAAACATATACAAAAATATCCGATTGGCCATTTGGCATTTCACATGGAAACTAATGGTAAAAATATCCCACTAAAAGCCAATATGGTGAAAGTAACTATAGGAGAAAAAGAAAAAATGATAAAGAAAAATTGAGTGTAAGTATACAAACTATACCTCCCACCTGATGGGCATGTTACACAATATACAAGTGACTACGTAAGATCATGAATCAAGTAACCCCCATCAAGTGACCATAGTCTCGAAAGCTATCCTGTGGTAGAGCTTTTGTCAAAGCATCTGCAACATTATCTCGAGTATGAACCTTCTCAAGAATAATGGGCTCAGCCTGGCTAAGAAATCTCTAATGAAGTGATATCTCACCTCAATGTGCTTGGCCTTTGCACGATGGATCGGATTCTTAGCCAAAGCAATGGCACTCTGACTATCACTGAGCAGACAAGGTACATGCTGAGGTAGACCCATATCAAAAGCAATGCCATAGTTAAGTGAGCTCGAGGGGGGGGGGGAGTACTGGGATAGGTGACCTCCCGAGAAGTACCAGGAACCTCCGTCTTCCTTGATCATTGAGGTCCTCCCTCATGTGTAGCTAATGGTGCCAATGGTGACTTTAGTGAGGTAAGCCAAGGTCTATGCCTTGGTCCTTGCCTTAGTCATAAGCCTTCGCAAAAACCTTGGGTGGGTGGCCTAGTGCTCACCTCATTGGCACAAAGGAACAAAGATTTTGCATCCAAATGCTATGATATGAGTGAAGTACCTCAATGGAAATTCGCCACAATCTTCTCTCCTTCTTAAGAGCTCCACGAAAATATCCTCAGAGTAGAAAACCGAGCTCCGAGCACCGCACACATACTTTGCACAGAGGCTACAGAATACGCAGAAAAACACAATACATGAGGGCAGGAGCATAGACTTCTTAGGTGTTACAAATGCAATTGAACTTACAATGTGTGGCTGACGAGGCCACTATATGTTCTATTAAAGAACATATACAAAAATACCCAGTGGACATTTGGCCTTTCACATGGACACTAACGATAACAGCTAAGGGTAACACTGATTGGGAGAAAGCTTTGAAAGAGTAGATAGAAGCCTTGAAAGAAATGGACAAATGGGAATGGGTTCCAATGTAAACCAATCAAAAGGTAATAGGTTGCAGATGGGTCTATGAGTTCAAACGGAATTCAGATGGATCAATTTGGAGGTACAAAGCCAAATTGGTTGCCAAAGGATGTGTTTAAACTCAAGGCATTGAACCTTTTTGCGACTTGTAAAGATAACCACCATGAAGACATTGCTAAGTGTAACAACTATTAGATATACTCAATAATCCACCCTCAAGTGACCACAAATGATCCATGGTGCTCTAAATTGTAAGGCCCCCATTATGAGTAGAAGCCATTGTGAGAGCCCGGAAATTTTTGGAACCCTATCTTCCAAGTTAGATGAGGTCTATGTGTGACCATTGATGGTAATAGATGATCTTTATGAGCCTAACCATTAGGTTAGGTAGGGCATAAACTTCGGGGCCACTGGGTTGCCATTCAGGGCAAAAATAAAGGCCTTGTGGTGTTGCACAGTTTCCCCATAGAACCTTCATGGGGGGAGTGAAGAGGGGGGCTTGCCCCCTTTTGCAGGGTCCCAGGGGACTATCTCCTTGGCCCATAAGCCAAGATGATAGGACTTCTGTTCATGGAATATTGTTGGATTATATATTTTTATGACTATTTCTTATCTCCTTTCAAAGTTTATGTATAGAAATTGCCTTGTGAAAGTTATATAAGCATGGCCAATGTTGAGCTTTATAGAGCATTGCACACTAGTAAGCCCTTCATCTAGAGTCTATCTAGATCACCATCTAAGCTCCACATTCAGAACACATGGGTGGATAGCACCATCATTGTAACTCTATTACTCTTGGCAATCTGAGAATTTGAGACTCTGCATCTATCTCTATCTACGCTTTTCTCTCATTTCTATTTACTGGACTATTCCATTGTGATATTATTTTCTTACATGGTATCAGACCTCAAGATGCTCTGAGTGGTGCAGAAGAAAAAACACAAAGCTTGTAGACATTTCAATGACAAAACAGAGAATATGTAAAGCCGTGTGTCATGATTTACAACTTGGAATCAAGGTGGTTTTTCAACAATAGTAGGTGGAGCACAGACAAGAGCACCAATGATGTCGATCATCCTACCGTTGCGGATACGAACATCAACCTTCATGGAAGGTAAAGTTGATGGTACAAACTATACCATGTGGAAGTTTAAAACCAGTTCTATCCTTGATTCATATGAGCTTGTGGATACTATTCTTGGGATTGATCATGGGCCCCAAGAAACACTTGATCCAAATAATCATGGTTGAATGATTCCTCCTAATGCTCATCTTCTATGTGCTTGTAAACATAGAAACACATATGTGCTTTGTGCTCTAGTTACAAGTACTACTAATAGTGTTCTAAGTCTCATTCAACATTCTGCCAAGGCATAGCATGGAACATATTGAGAAATCAATATGAAAGTTGCTATGAGGCGGTAATTCAGAACTTGGAGAATTAGCTAGCAACAAAAAGGTTTGTTGATGGGGATCCTGGAAAGGTGTTTATCACTCGCGTAAAGAATCTATGATATCAAATGGTGAAGTAGGTGTACAAAAGTCAAGTGAGGAGCTAGCCTAGCATTTTCTTCAAATCTGGCCACCAAAGCTTGATGGTTTGATTACTGCTCTTAGTACTCAAATTAGACCTCAACCACTAACATTTCAAGAATTCACGACCTTATTCATGGAGGGGGAGTTGTGGCTCAAGAAAAGGGGTGGTGGCAGTAAAGGGGACGCTTCATTCATAGCAAATGCAAAAGGAGGCAAAGGTGAATCTTCAAAAGATGGAGAGAAAAAGAAGAATAACAAAAAGAAGTTCAAGGGAGAGTGTTTCCACTGCAAGAAGAAAGGCTGCAAAATCCAAGACTATCACATCAAGAAGGCAGAAGAGAATAATCAATCTGTTAAAGGTGGCAAGGGCAAGGACTCTGCCAATAGTGTAGAAACATAGCTTGACTTATTTGTTATGATATAGGAGGTATGCTCAACTGCTGAAGATTCAGGAACAAATGACTCATGGGTGTTGGATAGTGGTGTCTCTCATCACATGAGGAGTAGAAAAGACCTTTGCAATTCCTTATAGCCTCTAAAGGAACCCATCATTGTAAATATAGACAACAATGCAAGATGTCCTACAGAGGGTGAAGGTATAGTTTCTTCCATTAACTCTAATGGGGATTTCATATAGCTTTCAAATGTGTTTTATGTTCAACAAATAAAAGAAAATCTACTTTCAGTAGCTTTGATAACTGATCAAGGCCCCATTACTTAGTATCTTTTAGTAAGACACGAGCTAAGATTATGGATAGTAACAACAACATTGTTGGGATTGGCATAAGGAACCTATATGAGTTTTCTGCTCATACACCCACTACAAGTATGGGCACAAGTAACCTAAAGCATGAGCGATTCTACCACATCGGATACCTTGTACTAAAGGAAATCCATTGCAGGGGTATGGTTGCATACCTACCATCGATTGCAAAAATGAAGGAACCATGTGAAGCTTGCATGATGGGCAAGCAATAGAGTAAGGTGTTTGCAAAAGAAAGCAAGAACAGAGCAAGCTATCCTCTAGAGTTGGTGAATGCTGACTTGTGCAGAAAAATGCCTACACAAGGGCCTTGGGCAGATCTTCCTAATTCATGTTACTTGTTGATGATTAAAGCATGAAGATATGGGTGTACTTCATTCATGATAAAGCTCAAGATTTTAATGAGTTTAAAGAGTATCTTCAACTTTTTGAAACTTAAACAGGGAAAAAGATGAATAAATTCATGACAGACAACAGTGATGAGTTCACATCAACATAGTTTGAAGATTTCTACAAGAGTAAAGAAATCAAGCATCAACTCATAGTGGCATACAGCCCTCAACATAATGGTGTTGCATAAGATCAAAATTAAACCATCATGGAGATGGCCACGTGCATGTTGAAGGGAAAACATTCGCCTGATCAATTTTGGGCAGAGGCTATCAATACTGTGCTCTACATCTTAAATCAAAGCTACACCAAGGAACTTGATGGAAAGAATCCACAAGAATGAATGTTATGTAGATGTTCCAAATAGGGAGAGAAACAAACTTCAACCAAAAAGCATCAAATGTATCTTCTTAGGGTAAAGCCAAGATAAGAAGGCTTATAAGCTTTATGACCCTAAGGCTAAAAAGTTCATGATAAGTCACGATGTCGTGTGTAAGGAGGATTAGCCACATGTAGTGGAAAAGCAAAATAGAGCTTCCACTTTATCATTAGGCAAAGTGGCAATCCACTATGAACTTGGCCCAAAAGCTATCACTTCTGCTGCATCATCTTAAGATGATGAGTCTGAAAGTCACCAACGTTTCGTCAGCCAAGCAAAAAAGCCATTGCCATGTTGGTGAGGTAGCTCTATGATTCTGCAAACCCCATCCCATAGTCACTAGAATAGGTTGCAGATGGACTGAGGCTATCATAGGGAATAGATGAATAAACATACAAGCAAAGGAACCAACCAATGTGGAAGAGGCACTCCACGATCCAAATTTGAGGGTTTTCATAGAAATAGAATACAACAATATCACGAAGAATGGAACTTGGAAGCTAGTGGATCGATCCCCTAAGAATAAATTCATTGGCTCCAAGTGGGTCTAGAAGCCAACGTACAAGGTTGGTGGTACTTTGGAAAGGTAGAAAGCAAGACTTGTTACACAAGGCTACTCAAAAGTTGAAGGCATTGACTAAAGGAAATGATAATGCTCTTCTTCAACAATTGAAAGATGCCATGATTTCAAAATTTGGACTTGGGCTTAATGAAATTTTGCTTAGGCCTTGAAGTTTGGTAGGAATTGGAGAAGATTTTAATCTCTCAGCAAAAGTATGCAAGATAGATATTGAAGGCATTCGACATGGAGGATTGCAAGGAAATTTCTACACCTATGGAGGTCAACACAAAATTATCTATTGAAGATACTTCACCTCTAGTGGATATTCTAAGATACAAGAAATCACTCGGAAGTCTCATCTACTTATGCAATAATAGACTATATATCTCTTATGCTATTGGAGTAGTAAGCAAATTCTCTAATAACCTTTCCAAACTCATTGGAAGGTGTGGATACTCACATATGTGAAAGGAACCATTGATTATGGTATGCTTTATGAAGAAGGATCACCTCTAGTTGGATACTATGACTCAAATTGGGTAGGAGATATTGATACCAGAAAATTATTTTTAGGATATTGCTTTTCTTTAGAATCAAGAATTTTCTCTTGGATCAATAAGAAGCAACTGACTATAGCATTATCTTCTACTATAGCTGAGAACAAAGCAGCATGTGTTGCAACATGTGAAGGAGTACGGTTGAGGAGGATCCTATGGCACATAGGAATACAAGGATAGGAGGCTACATGGTTGAAGTGTGACAACCAAATTTGCTTGGCCATCACCAAGAATCCTAAATTTGATTCAAAGGAAAGCACTTTGTCAATTCTATAGATTGGTATGTGTAGGCTATCAATTAGCTCATATAGCTAATTGCTAAAAATTTTTATGAAAGATATTAAAGCAAAATATATTCACATTCAAATGAAGTTCTAGAAAACTCCAAATGATTAAGAATGGTAGAGATAAGGAACTGATTGCTATAGGAGATTATCAAGCATTTCCATGCATGTACCAAGCACATAGAAATTTTGTATCACTATGTGCATGAGTTGATTGAGGATGGGTTCATGGAGATAAGCTATTGTCCAACTAAAGAAAATGGAGAAGACATCCTCACCAAGCCTCTTGGGAGAGAGAAACTTCATTGCATTGGACCAAGGAGGTAGTTCACTATAGGGTGGACATTGAGGGGGGTGTTAGATATACTCAAAAGTGACCACAAATGGAGAGAGAAATTTCCAAAGCTTTGCATTGGACCAAGGAGGTAGTTCACTATAGGGTGGACATTGAGGGGGGTATTAGATATACTCAAAAGTGACCACAAATGATCCATGGTGGTCCATAAAGTAAGGCCCACATTATGAGAAGAAGCCATTGTGAGAGCGCATATATTTATGGAACCCGAACTTCCAAGTTAAATGAGGTCTATGTGTGTAGTAAGCCTTTCATCTAGATTTTTTCTAGATCACCATCTAAACTCCACATTGGGAGCACACAGGTGGAGAGCACCATCGTTGTGACTGCATAACTCTTAGCAATCTAAGAATTTGAGTTCTCCATCTCTCACTTTGCATCTATCATTTTTTATGTTTTTCTTTGAACCCTATCTAGTGGTCTATTCTATTGTGCTGTTATTTTCTTACAATGGCTACAAGAAATTGGAAGCTACTACAACATGTTGTGAACAATACCTTCATCAATGGGTGGATTCATGAAGGGATATACATGTCACAACAGAAGATAAAGTTGACTTATTGGAATACCAAACATTGATTCTATATGGAAACTTGAGATGTGTTTCCATGGTATCTAGTCAAGGTAATGAGAGAAAAAGTATTACATATTTGCACGATATGAATGGAAATTGTAGAACTACCTTATTTTTTGTGGCTTGTCATTGGACATGACACCACAATTTTGGGGAAAGTTCTCTATACCCCATCTATATTGGTCCCTAATAAGAATAAAGTATGCATAATGTGGGATACTCAAGGCTTTTCCTCCCAATGTGGAGTATCCATACAATACAAGTAGGTGACATTGTGATCTATTAGAAGTATGGGAGCTAAGTAATAGCCTATTTTCAATTTGGGAGTCTTGTTAACTACCATAAGAAGCTCCGAACTTTTATAGTTGATGGTGTAGAGGTATTTCATTCTTGTCATTGAGGGAAAGTTATGATGTTTTAGGAATAGGTTATGGTAGAAAATTTACCAAGCATTATAATGTTCCACTTGATAATCATGTACCACCTGAGACTAATAGTGCAAATA
>CM035421.1:122103882-122111382 GCA_020310875.1 Ceratopteris richardii
TGTACATTTGATTTGAAGTCTTTATGTAGAATCTTGAAGTGCTCAATTAATTCTACAAGTGGATTTGGATTTCTAATGAATGCGGGATTAGTTGTTGGAGGGAATCAATTCACTGCCCTACAATCTAGGAAAAGCAAAGATCTAGTTTGATCTACTTTAGGTGATTGATTGATTCATTGATTGCAACAAAACCACCTCAAATTTGTGGAAATTTAGATCTCTTTTTCTAATTTTACATGTGTAAAGCTCTAGTTTTTTACAATGGTAAATGATCCATAAAAAATATTTTAAAAAAATACAATAAAATGAGCATAGGTAAAAGAATGCTTCAATAGATATTTTGGCATAACCCAAACCATAACTTTTTTGATGTAGATCAAATCCACATCAAGCATAGTGTAAGATTGATGTTCCAAAAAAACCCCCTTAAGCTAAAGTATGCTTGAGTTTTCATTCTCTAATAGGTTGAATACCTACCATTGATTTAAATATGCAAAGCTTTATTCCATTGAGTGCCTTCGTCGTCATATTTGCTACTTGCTTTTTAGTTGGAACAAAGGAAATGTCAATCTCCTTTGCCATGAGCTTGTCCCTTATGAAGTGGTAATTAACCTCTATGTGTCTGGTTCTTGCATGCAAAATAGGTTTTGCTGCTAGATGCATCAAACTTACATTATCTCCAAATATGTGAGGTTAGGAACTCACAAGTCCCAAATCTATATACAATGCTTTTAACCATATTGCCTCTTGAGTTGCTATGGTCAAACCTCTATAATCTGCTTCCTTTGAGGATAAAGCAACTATTGGTCGCTTCTTGGAACTCCATGACACTATCTTTGAACCTGCAAAAGCTAAGTAACCAGAGGTACTTCTTCCATCATACCTTTGAGACAGATTGTAGTTCTTCCATCATACCTTCATTGATTGTACCTTTGAGATAGATAACCTCATTGTGATCCCTTTTGTTGAATAGAGAAGGATCTAAGGTGCTAGATTTGAACCCTTGATCTTGAAGGTATATAAACAACCTATAATTCCAAGCTCTAGGAGCTTGTTTCAATCCATACAATGCTTTCTTAAGTCTGAAAACATAAGTTTCATGATTAGGGTTTTCAAAACTTTGAGGTTGTGACATGTATACCTCTTCACTTATCCAAACATTTAGAAATGCATTTTTTACATCAAGTTGGAGGAGTCTCCAATTTCTTGTAGTAGCTACACTTATCAATGTTCTGATTGTAGTCATCTTTGCAACTGGTGAGAATGGTTCCTCATAGTCTATACCATGAGTTTTTGAGCATCCTTTGGCAACTAATCTTGCCTTGTACCTGCAAACGAATCCATCTAAGTTTCTTTTAACTTTATATAACCATCTCCAAAC
The DNA here is from genome assembly GCA_020310875.1 of Ceratopteris richardii. Classification (NCBI taxonomy): domain Eukaryota; kingdom Viridiplantae; phylum Streptophyta; class Polypodiopsida; order Polypodiales; family Pteridaceae; genus Ceratopteris; species Ceratopteris richardii. The sequence continues at coordinate 122,105,264 of CM035421.1, forward strand.
CAAGTATCTTTTGATTGGATGACATTGGAACCAAATCCCAAGTGTCCATCTCCTTCAATGCATCTATTTCATCTTCCATGAACTTTTCCCAATTAGGGTTTTCCTTCGCCTCCTCATAGGTTGAGGGTTCTTGTGAAATTGAGTCTTTTGCCAAGTAGATTGAATTCTTTGTAACAAATGTGGAATCATATCCATAATTTTTTGGTTGTTTCTTCTCTCTTCTTGATATTCTAGGAGATTGCTTAGAGCATTCTCCACACTCCTGTATCTTTCCTTTGCCTCTTGATTTCCATAGTTTGTAATCCTTTTCACTTTCATCTTGGTCATTATTTGCATCACTTCTTGGGTCTTGGACTTGTGTATCATGCTTGCTTCATAATTGATGAGAATCAAAATCAAGATCATATGGTAGATTTACCTTTTGTTTGTGTTCGTCATACCAAGACATGTGTTCTTTAAACATATGTTTACTTGTAGTGAATTGCTTGGTTGAAGGATTATAGAACCTATAACCCATCTCATTTGAGTCATACCCAATAAAGACTTCCTTTGTTGCCCTTTCATCTAGCTTACCTCTTATTTGTGATGGTACATGAACATAAGCTAAATAACCAAACACCTTGCAGTGTCCAAGACTAGGTTTGCTTCCATGCCATGCTTCATAAGGAGTCATGCCTTGAAGTGATTTTGTTGTATATTATGGAATCATGGAAGGTTAAATGGATTTTTAATGTTTTAAATGTCCAGAAGGTTTTAATGTCTTTGTGTTTGATCTAGCACGTGAAGAAGCATGAGGGCATGGATACAAGTGGATGCGTATAAATAAATAAATTCAAAGATCAAATTGAGGACTTCTAGAATAAGTTATATTTAGGTTTAACTTGTTGTAAAAGTAGTGGTTCACTTAGAAAGTGATGCCTTTTGTAAATAAAGTAGTTTTTCCTAAAAGTTGCTTTTAAAAGTGACAACTCTCATGTAACTTCTATTTTTAGGACATAATAGAAATAAACCTATAAATATGAGTACTCTGATAGAATCGTCCATCAGAGTACACAGGGGGAGATTGCACCCAATATCGCATTGATTGTCTCTCTATTTATGGTTCCTGTTTCGTCTTCTGTCTACCTTTGTGTGTGCGTGCACTGAAGATCCTGATAACAGTGGTATCAGAGCCTGTCATGTATCACTTTGGAGGAGATTGTTTGCCGAGGGGATTGTTTGCGTTCTCTGTTCGCGAATCAAAATCTGAATTCGAATCCGAGTCCGCTTCCGCTTCGGTTTTGGGTTCCGTTTCTGCTTCAGTTCCAGTTTCCAAAACCTGCATTTATACCTGCGTTTATACTTGTGGCTTACTCCATGGCATCGGCTAAAGCAAAGAACTTAGGCAATACATTGGCACCCAAGGCTCCCTTGGCGACCGTTGGCAGCCGTTGGCTACGTGCGAGGCAATTTTAATTTTGAGTGGCAATAGAGAGTTTTAGACTCCCTAAGGTAGGAGGATTTGAACCCACAACCTCCTACTTACAAGGGAAGTACTTTAACCACTACTTCATCTCTTTGAGTTATCACTCTATCTCCCTTTTGTGATATTTACATCAACTTCACCTCCCTCTTCCTTTTCCAAGTCCCAAGTTAAACTCACACATGTGGAAGCGCCCGTCGAATTTCCTAGGGAAGTGCAACATAAAAAGGGCATAACTTTCACTATATAACTCGGATTCTAGCATATAATATATCGTTGGAAAGCTCTCGGAACAAGCTTTTTAGCTACCCTATTAGATTGAGAATCCAACATAGTTTGAAAAAGGAATTTTGTTTTTTAGTTATGGACCCTACAACGATGGAGGATTTTGGCAATTACCTTTACCTGGAGCTTCACTCGAGCAACAATTAGAGATTATGCGACAAGAACTTCAAGCAACTCAACAAGCTATACACGAATGGGATGCTATGCTCCAGCAAGTACAAAGTGATGATCATAGCTTAATCGGAGTGATGAAAGCAATTATCATTGCACAAGAAGAAGGTGCAAGTTCCAAGATAGGTGCTAAGAACTTCCGATTCTCCAGATTTGATGGACGAAAGGATGGCCAATTTGTCCTATCATGGCTTTCTCAATTCGATGATTTCTACTCTGATGAGTCATCTTTAGAACATGAGAAAGTCAAGTTTGCTATCAATTATTTGGTAGGAAGAGCGAAGTTATGGTGGAATGTTTTACGGAATAGTTCCAATCGTCCTACCACATGGGATGCATTTTAGGCAAAAATTAAGGAATCTTTCCTTTCTTCCTAGTTCCATCTACATGCGCGTCATGCATGGATAACTTTTGAATGGAGAGGAGAAGATAATGTATCCATTTATACTGAACGTTTTTGGCAATGTCTTTTATTACTTTGTTCACTTGAGCAGGTTCCTAAAGCAAGCTTACAACAAAAATATGAAGATGGCTTGGAAATGGGAATCCAAGCAAAGCTCCATACCCTCCGACCTACAACCTTGTATGAAGCTATCTCTTTTGCGCATGATGGTGGAAAGGAGTTTCAATCTATCACCAAAACACTTTGCTTACAACAAATTCGTCAACGTCAACCACCCGTCAAAGCCAATTTTCCTTTTAAGTGTCCTTTTACTATGTTCACTTCATCTACTTTCCAACACCCTCTTCAATCCCATTCAGTACCATCCAACAAATCAACCTTTGGCCAGCCTCACCAACCTATCACTCTTCAAAATATGACGATGAATGCTCAACAAAAACGATCCCGTATAACTTGTTGGAATTGTGGAAAGATTGGTCATACCAAAGCTGTCTGTCGGATGAGATCTACTAATAGGCAACCCATTAAAGCTCAAGTACATAACATGGAGTTTGTTCCTGCTGACATGGAACGTAACTGGTCTGAAGAAGTATTAGAGCAAGAATTAAGTACCCTCGGTAACGGAATCTCTAACCATTCTCTTCTCTGCATGCATGGCACCATTAATGGCGTAGTAGTAAATGTTTTACATGACGATGGTAGTTCACATGATTTTATTTCTCAAAATCTAGTTAAAAATCTTAACCTTACTACTCATCCTTCTACGTATAAGGTTTAGGCTGCGTTTACAGGGAATAGGTATAATGTTATGAAGGAGGTACATAATGTTCAAATTTTTATAGGCTCATATGTGGATGAACGTTCATTTTTACTTGCTCCATTCCAGTCATTTGATGTTATACTTGGCATGCTGTTTCGACATAATTACAACCCCTGCATTGATTATAATACACACATGATTACTTTCAAATTTCAAAATAAAGATGTTTCTCTATCTGCAATGCATGATTTTCAACCCTTTCCATTCATTAGTCATACGCAAGTCAAACGAGATTTTAGGAAAGGTTATAACTCATGTATTGTCTTTGTGAATCATATAATTGATTATACACATACACTTCCAAGTGCACATAAGTCAGTTATGGACTCGTATAAGGATTGTTTTATGGCTGATTTTCCTTCTGCATTACCACCTTCTAGGGGATCTCTTGACCATAGGATTGATTTAATTCTTGGTAGCTCTCCTCCTCATAAAGCACCTTATAGTCATGGACCTTTACACCAAAATGAAATAGCTAGACAAGTTAAAGATTTACTCAATAAAGGACTAATGCGGCCTAGCTCTTCCCCTTTTGGAGCCCCTGTTCTTTTAGTTGAAAAGAAAAACAAGACGTATAGAATGTGCATTGATTATAGAGCACTTAATAAAATTACCATTACAAATAGGTATCCTATCCCTAGGATAGATGACTTAATAGATAAACTTCGTGGAGCATGTGTCTTCAATAAAATCAACCTCAAATCTGGGTATCATCATATAAGAATGACATCGCATGACATTTATAAAACTACTTTTAGAACTCAACATGGGCATTTTGAATTCATGGTAATGCCTTTTGGACTTACCAATGCACCCGCCACTTTTGCACGCATGATGATTAATATTTTCCTTGAATACCAAGATTTCATTCTTGTCTGTTTGATGATATACTTATTTATAGTAGGAATGACAGTGAACATGAAACTCATTCAGCAACAGTCATTGATTTGTTATGTAAAAATAAACTTTATGCTAATTCTGAAAAGAGTTGTTTCTTCCAAAACAAGATAGAGCATCTTGGACATATCGTCTCTAGTCACGACGTTCATGTCGACCCCAAGAAGATTAAAGTAATTGAAGAATGGCCTAAACCTCAATCAGTGAATGATGTCCGTTTGTTTTTAAGATTAGCTAGCTTTTATCAAAAGTTTGTAAAGGGATTTTCTTATATAGCCCTTCCCCTTACTTTATTATTGAAGAAAAATCTAAAATTTGTATGGGGAGTAGACCAACAAAAATCTTTCACTAAACTTAAGTATGCACTTTCTCATGCGCCTGTTCTGCAATTACCTGATTATGCACAACCATTTCATGTAGTTACAGATGCTAGTGGTTTTGGTATAGGTGCTGTTTTAATGAAAAATGATCATCCTCTTGCATTTGAAAGTAGGAAACTCAAACCTTCTAAACGCAATTATAATATATATGATAAGGAACTGTTAGTTGTTGTGCATGCATTGAAAATTTGGAAACATTACCTTATGGGTTCGGAAGTTCTAATTAAAACGGATGAACAAGCTATTAAGCATTTATTACATCAACCATTGATTTTCGATAGACATATTAAATGGGCTTCATTTCTACAAAACTTCCAACCTTTGATTCAATATCAACCAAGAAAAGATAATGTTGTAGCTGATGCATTAAGTCATCTCCCATCCCCACAAACAAATACTGTTTCAATAAATAATATTTCTGCTATTCAGATTCATTCATTTAATGATATGATTCCCACTTATGCATCATACCTGTATTTTTCACAAGCGTGGATTGCTTTCAATAATTCCACATCACATCATGAGGATCATTACACCTTTCATAATGGATTTTTGTATTTTCAACACAAGTTATGCATTACACAAACATTCAAAGAGTTTTTTACGAAAGAGATGCATGAACCACCATATATGCGTCATAGGGGCATACAAAGTACTAATTCTGCATGTAAAGATTTCTTCTTTTGGCCTAACATGGAAAAAGATGTTGCACAATATGTTTCTCACTGCATTATTTGTTAGCGTGTAAAACGAGATCATGGTAAACCATTCGGATTATTAATGCCACTTCCTATACCTGATGGACCATGGGAACAGATTTCTATGGATTCCATTACTGGTCTTCCGACAACTACATCTCACAATGATATGATTTGGACAATTGTTGATATGTTTAGTAAACATGCATACTTTATTCCTTCTAGAAAGACTTTAACTGCACCTCAAGCTGCTAAGTTATTTATTAAATGTATTTTTCCACATCATGGTTTTCCTAAAGTTACTCTCTCAGATTGAGATGTTCGTTTTTGTAACCATTTTTGGGTAGCATTATTTCAACATCTAGGATCCAAAATAGATTTTAGTTCTCCATTTCATCCCAAAAGTAATGGTCAGAGTGAAGCTACAAATAGTACTATATTGGATTTATTGCGTTGTTACTCTTTAGACAATCCAAGTAATTGGGATGACAAACTTCCTTTACTTCATTTTGCATATAATAACACCCCACACACTACTACTGGTCGTGCACCATATGAAATTGTTTATGGAGGAAAGCTTCCCACTCCCATGAGTCTCACTCAAACTGACATTCCTATGGCTAATTCTTTTGCACAAGATCATATTTCTACACTTGCCAAAGTGCATGAGCATATTAGGAAGAGTCAAGAACGTTACATGCGTAGTACTAATAAGAAGCGCATAGCCAAACAATTTAGTGAAAATGATTTCGTTTGGTTATGAATCATTAAAAGGTGTTTAAAAAAACATTTCTCAACATCCCAAGCTCAAACTTGCCCCACAATATTACAGACCTTTTCACATTATTGAGAAAATAAATGAAAATTCTTTTCGTTTAGATATACCTTCTCATTGGGGTATACATAATTCTTTCCATATAAGTTTGTTGAAATCTTTTTGAGGTACTTTACCACTCACGCCTATTTTAGATGATCCTCTTTTACTTGAAGAGGATGCGAAAAT
>CM035421.1:122116382-122123882 GCA_020310875.1 Ceratopteris richardii
ACTCAGAAATGAACAATGTAGATATATATATTAATGAACACTTGTATACAATGCCATAGGCATGAATATCATTGAATAATGGTGTAGATAGCTGTGGGCTAGAGTATAGGCCTCACACACACACTCAGAGATGGTCCTGAAGAGCTCGAAAGTGACTTGCATACCTGCGACTTTTTGATGATCACTTTTATAGTAGTTGAGTTCAAAGTTTGAATTTGAATTCAATCTTTTGGCTCCCTATAATCATGCTCCTAAAGCCTAGGAGATATTCCATCAATCAAAGCTAACGTTTCCACGAGTTCTTTTTGGTAGGTGTTTACAAAGATTCCAAGTCAAATGTGACTTTTACAAAAGGATAAAGTGGTAATTAACCACTAGCATTGATTCCTATGCATCTTCATATATGTATGGACTACAAGCCAAATCTGTAGGCTTGTGAATTGCACCAATAGCTCCCCCTCAAGCCAAACATTTTGGCTTGGTCTTCATCTTCAGTCTTCATGTATATCCTGGAATCCAATCATTGATTTGAACCTGCAAAGTTTTGTTCCATCCAATGCTTTTGTTAAAAAATCTACACACTGCATGTTGGTTGATACATATGTTAGTTGAACATCCTTGCTTAATAACTTCTCTCTCACATAATGGTAATGGACCTCTATATGCTTGGTTCTAGCTTGATAGATAGGATTAACTGCAAGGTGAAGTGAGCTTGTATTATCTCCAAATATCAATGGTGAGCTAGTATACAAACCCAATTTTGTATACAATAACTTGATCCATATGGATTCTTGAGTGGCATTTGCCAATCCTCTATACTCTGCCTCTGTAGAAGATAAAGCTATAGTAGGTTGCTTCTTTGAAGACCATGATATTGGTTTATCACCTACAAATGAAATGTATCCAGAAGTGCTCCTCCTATCATCCTTGCATCCTGCCCAATCTGCATCTGAGTAGATCTTAATATCCAAGTATGAAGTGTAAGGAAAATACAAACCATGATATTGAGTACCCTTGAGGTACTTTAATATTCTTTTGGCAACCGCCAAGTGAGGTACCCTTGGCTTGTGCATAAACTGACTTAGCACACTAACTCCATATGCAATATCTGTTGGAGACCTCTAAATCTCCAAAGGTTTGATCTATACTGATTTAAGGTCTCCTCTACATCAGGTATGGACCAAACTTTAGACAAATGTTATCTTCATTTACCAAAACTTTAAACTATCACTTCTGTGAGTGAAAATCTTCATCCTTCAATAGTCTGCTTCAATGATTGACTTCATTACCTACACATATCTTCTGATTTCTTCAAACCAATGATGCACATATCTTCACACGACCTTTGCGCAATCATATCAACCATTAGTCCTTCAAAAGAATCATTAAAATTTTGATTTGATCCTTGAGATCAAAAGAATGTTAGAAACTGTTCTCCTGAAGAAGCGACTTTGACATAGGTAACTTCTAAGGTTGATTTCTCATAGCACAGATCCCGTTTTGCTAAATGCTTTTAGCCATAGCTTGCTTATCTTCTAACTTAGATTTTGAATGTCATAAAAAAATTTACACTGTGGACTGAGATCTAAGCAAAACATTGACACAAAAAAGTGCGCGACTCTGAGAGATCTACGTGCACACTTTACATACACATGTTCTTATTGATCATACTCACAGCATGAAAAGAATTAGACCATGAAACTTTGAAAATAGCTTCATTAGCTTCTAGATTAGATGTGTACAAAAGGATTTCTAATCCACATGATAAGACTGAGAGAAATCTACGTAATACTCGTCGCTATTTTCTGAAGATGACTCTCTTCACATCTATCTCTATGACACTTGTCTTCTAATGACTCTCACATGTATTTGTTTACATCATTGACTTATATACATATGGTTCTAAACTCATCGCGTGTCTATTACATTACTCATCATCCTAAGGATTATCTATACTCAAATTACAAGAATTTCCAACTGTAATGTACATATGTATACAAGCTTCACTTCTGAGATCTCTTCATTTTCTCAAATGACATCTTGAACTTCAACCTGATCATTGACATGCTTCAATCTCTTTGTAATCATCAATTTGTGATTGTTTTGTTCCAACAGCTCCCGCTCAATCACTAATTGTGATTATTCCATTTCTCTTTACTCCAGTCATCTCTTTGAACCTCTATAGCTTGCTCTTTTGTTGGAGTATACAACACTTCAATCTCTTTATCAAGTACCTTTTCCCTCAAGAAATGATACTGAATCTCTATATGCTTAGTTCTGGCATGAAAAACAGGATTAGCTGCCAAATACAATGAACTAATATTGTCTCCAAAAATAATTGGAGTACTCTGATCAGTTTCAAAACTCTTCAACAAGGTCTTTAACCATATCACTTCTTTTGCAGCCTCTACCATTCCTTTATACTCAGCTTCTGTGGATGATAAAGCAACTTTATGTTGCTTCTTTGAGCACCAAGAGACTAACTTATCTCCAATATAACAAAGATACCCATGAGTAGACCTTCTATCATGTGAATCAGCTGCCCAAGTTGCATCACTAAACACTTTGATTCTTGTATCAGAAGTAAATCCATAATACGAACCTTCACTTAGGGTTCCTTTGATATATCTGAGTTCCCTTTGAGCTGCAATCCAATGAGTCTTCTTTGGACAATGCATAAATTGTGATAACACACCTACTGCATATGATAGATCTGGCCTTGTCAAGGTAGCATAGATTAGACTACCTACCAAACTCTGATATTTCTTCATATCATTGAATTCTTCACCTCCATATCTGCTCAAGTTATGATTTACCTCCAATGGTGTAGTTGAAGGCTTGCAATCCTCCATGTTGAACTTGACCAGAAGATTCTTCAAGTATCTCTCTTGTGTAACATATACTCCATGTTGAGTATACACAATTTGCATTCCTAAGAAATAAGATAAGTTTCACAAATCACTTATCTTAAACTCCTTCTCTATTTGTTTCTTAAGCTCATTGATTCCTTGAGCATCTATACCTGTGAAAATAATATCATCAACATAAGTACACATGTATATGTATCCATTTTGACTTGCCTTCACTAGCAAGCTACTATCTGCCTTTGATGCTTGAAATCCACATTCATTCAAGAACTTAACAAGCTTGTAATTCCATGCTCTTTGAGCCTGCTTCAAACCATACAAAGCTCTCTTGAGCTTACACACATAATCTGATCCAATTAAATCCATGAAACCTTCTGGTTGCTCCATGTACACTTCATCTGTAATGTATCCATTCAGGAATGCATTCTTCACATCTAATTGTGATAAATTCCATCCTTTACAAGAAGCAATAGCAATCAATGATCTAATTGTAGAAATCTTAGCAACAGGACTAAAGGTTTCATCATAATCTACCCCATAAGTTTGGGCATAACGTTTGACCACAAGTCTAGCCTTGTATCTAGACACTTTACCATCTGCAACCCTTTTTGTTTTATACACCCACTTACATCCAATGACTTTCTGATTCTTTGGTCTTGGAACCATTTCCCATGTTTCATTTTCAAGTAGAGCATCATACTCTTCTTGCATTGCCTTCTCACAATTTTGTTTACCTTTAGATTCTTCATATGTGATTGGATCCTCTTCTATCTTCACAATGTAAGTATAATCTTTTGTTGTTAGAAAAGATGTATCACAGCTATACCTGATAGGTTCTTTTCTTTCTCTCAAGGATCTTCTGACCTCTGCACTTCTTGAAGTCTCAGCCACATTTGATTCTGGATCAAATCTTGGCCCATCTTCAACATTGTCCTGCAATTTACTTTTATAATCAACATCATCAATATCTTCTTCATACACACTTAGTTTTGTCTTCCCTTTCCTTTGTATTTCTTTAACATCTGCATAATCATCTGTTAACCCTGTATACCATGTGCTTTGCTCATCAAATGTAACATCTTTGGTAACAAGAAATGGCTTTATGGATGGACTCCACAATCTGTAACCCTTCTGTTATCATCATACCCAATAAACACATACTTCTCTACTTTGGGTTCTAGCTTATGTCTCAATTGTGAAGGAACATAAGCATATGCTAAACGTCCAAATACCTTACAATGATCAAGAGTAGATTTCTTACCCCACCATGCTTCATAAGGTGTTCTTCCATCCAAAGCTTTACAAGGTAACCTATTCACAAGGTATGTTGCAGTGTTGATAGCTTCTGCCCATAAGTAATTTGGACAATTCTTTTCTTCATCATTGCTGTTGCAAACTCTACAAGAGTTCTAATTCTTCTTTCTGCAACTCCATTTTGTTGAGGGGAGTACCTGCAAGTTACTTCTCTTTTTATACCTGCATTCCACAAATAAGCATCAAACTCTTTAGAGAAATACTCTCCCCCTCCATCTGATCTCAACCTCTGGAGCTTTTGTCCTATAATCCTTTCTGCATAAGCATGATAATGCTTGAATGTCTTGAAGACTTTTGATTTGTCCTTGATTACATATAAAGTAATCCATTTGGTTGCATCATCAACATACAACACATAATATCTGGATCCATTTATGCTATAGTCCCTTGAAGGACCCCACACATCTGTATGAACCAATTCAAGGATATTTGAATACTTGTACCCTCATTTATTGTATGAACTTTTGTGTGCTTTACCTAATTGACAAGCTTCACACTTGTACACCATGTGTTGACCTTCAACATTTGGCAAACCAAGCACCACATCATTCTTTGACATTTCCTTTATGGCTCTCTCATTGAAATGACCTAGCCTTTTATGCCATAGGTCTAATTCAGACATCTTTTGACTTCCATAAGTAAGTAAAGCATGTCCCACATTACCTTGGACTTTGAGAGTAAAAAACCTTCCTTCCTTTTTACCTGAAATAATATTTCTATATCCCTGATTTGGATCTTGCACATAAACACCATTATTTGTGAATTTGACTTCATATCCCTTCTCCACAATTTGCCCTACACTTATCAAGTTTTTAGGAATAGTAGGAACATAAAGTACCTTGCTCAAGAGTGTACTTCCACTCTTTGTCTTCACTGATCCAATGCTCTCCACTTTATGCTTGGTGTTGTCACCTATTTGAACTATATGTCCATTCACCTTTGCTTCCATGTCAGTCATCAATGATATATTGCCACTCAGATGATTGCTACATCCTGAGTCAATATAGAACACCCTTTGGTCTTCTCCTACTACTTCATGAGTTGCATTCAAGATAAGAGTCATGTCATCCTTCTGATTTGATACATAATTATAATAATTGTTGTTGTAGGACTGAGATTGAAAAATTCTTCCACCTCCTCTAGCATATGATGTCCTACCACATCTTCCTCTGAAGTTGCCTCTTTGGTTTCTGCCTCCTCTACCTCTTTGATTGAAGCTCTGATTATGATTTCCACCATTTTGATTGTTATACCAACAATCATTTGCCAAATGATTGGTTCTACCACAAATCCAACAAGCTTTATCTCTAAGGCCATAGTTAATGAGTCTATGGTTAAAGTTTGGGAGCCTAATTGTAAACAGGCTGTGAGAATTATGAGTAGGAACATTCATATGTGAAGAAGTGTTCACTGGTTCCTGAAACAGGCGCAAAATTCGATGTTAATGTTTTGGTCAGTTCTCCTTCCATAGTGTAAAGTTTTGAGCAAGTAAGCACTCAAACTTTAAGTTGGAAGGTAACCTACCTGTGGCTAAAAGCATTTTCATAAACGGGTTCTAGGTTAAGAGAACCAAGTGTTAGAAGTTACAGGTGTCTGAATCGACTTCTCAGAAGAACGATTTTAGATATAGGTGACTTGTTAAGTCCATTTCTCAAGATCTACTGAGTCTTTCGGAATGATTTAACTTTGAGGAGGTGTATAAACTATAGGCAAAACTTTCTGCAAAGGTTTGTCAAAAACTTTACACATTTGGTAAGTCAATGAGAGAGTTATGTGCAGAAGACTTTCTGTAGAGTTATCATCTTCACAGTTTGGTCAAAATTTTGATAATTAGTCATTGATCCCCTAAATTGGTGAAGGTTTGGAGTTACTCTTGATATAGAGGTGTTCTAAATTCAAGAGTAGCTTGTTCTTTTGGAGATTAATACTCTCCATCAGTGGTATCAAAGCAGGAAGCATCAGAATTGAAGAAAGGAGGATCCCGACTACTGCAGTCATAAAGAATTCAACATCTTAAGGTTCAAAAGGTGAAAGCTTGAGGGCAAAGCTTGAGAAGGAGGTCATACAACATCAAGAAAGACAAAAGGAACATTAGTTGGAGTAAAGGTACATCTATTACTCATAAAGTTTGAAGAATTCAATATACAGGTGAAGAAAGGATGGGAGATTCTCTTCAGATAGAGAAGTTGGATAGAGAGAAGTATCCAGCATGGTCAATGAGGATGGAAGCTCATCTTATGAGCAAAGACTTGATAGCTTATATTACAGGTGAAGAAGAAAAGCCTCAATTGAAAGATCCTAGTGTTCCAACTAGGGAGGAATTATCAGAATTGAAGAATTGGATGAAGAAAGATGCTCAAGCTAGGAGCATTATCTATATGGCAGTCAATGATTACTTGCTACCTCACATTAGAGGTCTTGAAAGTGCAAGTGATATATGGAATGCTTTGGAGGAGCATTTTCAAAACACCACAAAGTCAAGGAAGGCATCGTTGTGGGCAGAATTTAACACTTTCAAGGAGAAGGCCTCTCAATCCATCTCAGATTATGTAACAAGGATGAAGGACATTGCAGATGCATTAGGAGCAGTTGATGAAGACATTGAGGAGGATAAATTGGTAAGGCAAATCCTCACAGGTTTGAGAGGTGATTACAAATGGAAGCCATTCATTTTGTCTACTGAATTATCACTTGATCATTTTACTCCTGACTTAAATCAGTTGCTAGGACATATGTTAACCTTTGAGCAAGATGTCAAAGGTGAAGGTGACAAGAGTATAGGTCATGCAATGTATTCAACGGATAAGAAGAAGAATATCAAAGGAAAGCAACAAGCAAATGAGGATGAAGGTGCAACTAGTCAAGCTAACTTCCTGAGAGGAAGAGGAGGTGGCAAAGGTAGAGGAAGAGGCAGGAGTAATAAAGATGGAGTCAAAGCTTGCTGGATTTGTGGTAAGACAAATCACTTAGCTAATGATTGTTGGCATAATACTCAGAGTAATGGTGGATATAATCAAAATTTTAATTCAAGAGGAAGAGGTGGCAGAAATCAAACAGCTAATTTCAGAGGTAGAGGTTACTTTGGAAGAAATGCAGGTAGAGGATTCCAAAGTCAACAATACAACAATACCTACTACAATTATGCTTCATATCAGAAGGAGGATTCAATATTGATAATGAATGCAACTTGTGAAAGGCAAAGTGAAGACCAAAGAGTCTTCTACATTGACTCAGGGTGTAGCAATCACCTGAGTGGCAACATAGCTTTGATGACTGATTTGGAGAATAAGGTAACTAATCATGTAGTTCAAACAAGTGA
>CM035421.1:122138882-122143882 GCA_020310875.1 Ceratopteris richardii
AGCTTTAGATCTTTGAATTTGGTGAAGAACTGAGTGAGATATGCACTTCTCAAGTTGACAAACTTTCAGGTAGTATGACAGAGAACTTAGAAATGAACAATGTGAATGTATGTATTAATGAACACTTGTATACAATACCATTGGCATGAATATCATTGCCTAATGGTGTAGATAGGTGTGGGCTAGAGTGTAGGCCTTGTGGGTGATTAACTTTGGCTCTAATACCAATTGTTGATGGCTGTCGCGGCAAAGGCTTGAACCTTGTCACGCCTGCGGAAATCGCCACGCCACTGAATAGAGAGCTAAGCTAGAGTGATATTAGAACACCTCTATAATCAGCAGTAGCTTAGCACGGTTTGTATTGCTCAAACGTATAAGACTGCGTTTTGAATCTATTGGAAATTTCACCAGAATTTCACCGTACTGTCACCAAACTGTCCCCGTAATTAAACTTGAATCTTACCAAAATCCACTTCTATTCTGTTTGTAATTACTTCAAGTGAGTATACAAGTAGTAAGGAAGTGATGCGTGAACTTCCTTCACTGAGTGAACACTTTCTGAAGTTTAGAAAAAAAACTTCTCCGGTTCAGAATGTCTCTTTTCGGTTAGACTTTGTACTCTGTGTACATATCTATTTCACCAAAGTCCTTGATGAACTGATAGTAGAGATGTCTAGCTATAAGATAAGCTATCTCTCATACAAAACTTCAATTTACTTATACTTCGTTGTTCTACCGGAAAACTCGTTTTCTGAGAAAACTATAACTGACCAAAAACATTCGTTTACTGAGATAACTGTATTTGACCGAGACATTCATTGACTGAGAGAGTACCGAGGAACACATTTACTAACGAACTGTAACTGTTAACGGTTAACGAACTTTCTACCGTAACACGAAAATACTCAGAGTTCTTCACATACAAACAGTGCACGCAAACTTCCACATGAACATGTGTTTTCTATTAGAGATTCTTGCTCAAGCTATAGAAACTCTCCTACACTGAGTAGTTTCCGTTTACCATCTCTCTCAGATGAACACCTGACATTTTAGGTTTCTGTTATTCATCTGTACGTACGTGATCTCTGGCGTCTTCTATATCACTCTCTCATACTTTCTGACCTCTTTATGTGCTCTATTTATACTGCGCGCTCTTCTCACGCACGTTCTTGTTCGCACTTCCCCCTCTATTATTCTTATGCATGTTCTCTCTGTATATACAGTTTGATTTGGTGTAACAAACTCTGATTCTGCAAGATTCTATACTGTACATAACGGCCGTGATTTTGAAGGCTTTTGATTTTCTGAATATTTGATTCCACTTCTCTTTATCTTTCTTTGTCTGTACGTCAAATTCGTGAGTGATTCTTCAATAGCTCCCCTCAATCACTAATTTGACTCTTCCTGTCTTCATATATTTTTCTTTTTTTTATACCTGCCATTTCTTTGAATCTGCTTGTCTTTGTTCCATCCAAGCTCTTTGTCAGAATATCTGCAATCTGATCTTTTGTCGGAGTGTATACTATTTCTATCTCTTTCTCCATTACCTTTTCCCTCAGGAAATGATACTGAATTTCTATGTGCTTTGTTCTTTCATGAAATACTGGATTTGCTGCAAGATACAGTGAGCTCATATTATCTCCATGTATGATAGGTATACCT
Source organism: Ceratopteris richardii (assembly GCA_020310875.1). NCBI lineage: Eukaryota > Viridiplantae > Streptophyta > Polypodiopsida > Polypodiales > Pteridaceae > Ceratopteris > Ceratopteris richardii. The sequence continues at coordinate 122,140,545 of CM035421.1, forward strand.
TGATCAATACCCATGCTTTTGAACAAGGTCTACATCCATATCACTTCTTTAGCTGCTTCTACAAGTCCTTTATATTCTGCTTCTGTTGACGATAAAGCTACTATGTGTTGTTTCTTTGAACACCAGCTTACTAGCTGATCTCCTAGGTATATCATATACCCATGTGTTGATCTTCTATCATCTTGACTTCCTGCCCTGTCTGAGTCACTGAATGCTCTCAGCTGTATATCTGATGTAAAAGGATAATATAATCCTTCTTTTATAGTTCTTTTGATATATCTAAGAACTCTCTGTCCGGCAACCCAATGGTGATCCTTCGGACAATGCATAAACTGTGAGAGAACTCCCACTGCATAGCTAAGATCCGGTTGTGTTAGTGTAGCGTAGATTAAGCTTCCCACTAATGACTGATATTTCCTCATATCTTTAAATTCTGCACCACTATATTTGCTGAGTTTATGATTTGCTTCAAGCGGTGTTGAAGCTTCTCTACAATTCTCCATATTAAACTTCTTCAGTAAGTTTAGGAGATACCTTTCTTGCGTAACATATACACCATGATCTGTGTATGTGATTTCCATTCCTAGAAAGTATGACAACTTTCCTAGGTCAGTGATCTGAAACTCCTTTTCGAGTAATCTCTTTACTTCTTTAATTTCTTCATCTGAAGTACCTGTGATTATGATGTCATCTACATAAATACAAATGTAGATTATACCTTCTTTTGTTCTCTTGATGAGTAGACTTGCATCTGCCTTCGAGCTTTGGTATCCAAGTTCATTGAGATATTTCAGAAGCCTGTAATTCCAAGCTCTTGGAGCTTGCTTCAGTCTGTAAAGTGCTTTTCTTAATCTGCAAACAAAATTTGGGTATTTGGAACTTATAAACCCTTTCGGTTGTTCCATGTAGACTTCATCTGATATATATCCATTCAGAAATGCGTTCTTTATATCTAGCTGACTTAGCTTCCATCCTCTTGATGCTGCTATAACAATCACTGTTCTTATGGTTGACATCTTTGCCACCGGACTAAACGTCTCGTCATAATCTATGCCATGCATCTGAGCATAGCCCTTGATAACCAGTCTAGCTTTGTAGCTGGCTATCCTTCCATCTGCAAGTTTCTTAACTTTGAAAACCCATTTATTTCCAATCACTTTCTTACCATTTGGTTTCGGAACAAGTTCCCATGTCTTGTTCTCTTCCAGTGCGATAAACTCTTCTTCCATTGCTTCTTCCCATTACTTCTTGCCTTTAGCTTCATCATAGTTCTGAGGTTCTTCATCATCTTTGACCATATATGCATAATTTTTTTGAGTTATGTACGAAGTATCATAGGAATACCTTTCTGGTTGTCTTCTATTCCTGTTTGACCTTCTTGGTTCAAACTCTTCATGTGTATCTGAATACACATCTTCATCAAATCCCTGTTCATCTTCGTTTCTCATACCTGATCCGATCCTGGACGTACTTGCCTGCATATAGTCTTCATCTCTATTCACCTGCACAATTGATTTTCCTTTTTCTTTTCTTCTTACCTCTTCTTCAAATTCTTCCGTTGTATGATTTTGATCTGTATACCAGCTTTTTTGTTCATCAAATGTAACATTTCTGGAAACAGTGAACTGTTTTGTTAGAGGACTCCATAACCTGTAACCCATATGCTTTTCATCATATCCGACGAACACATATTTCTCTGCTTTTGGTTCACGCTTATGTCTGAGTTGTGATGGTACATAAGCATAAGCTACTGATCCAAACACTTTGCAATGATCAAGTGTTGGCTTCTTTCCCCACCAGGCTTCATACGGGGTCATTCCATCTAATGTTGTACAAGGTAATTTGGACAATCTTTTTCTTTTAGCATAGCTCGTGCAAACTCAACTAGAGTTCGGTTCCTTCTTTCTGCTACACCATTTTGTTGTGGTGTATACCTGCAGGTTATTTCTCTCTTAATACCTGCGTTCCAAAGATAATCATTGAATTCTTGGGAGAAGTATTCTCCCCCTCCATCATACCTCAGTCTCTTCAGCTTTCGACCTGTGAGTCTTTCAGCATATGCATGAAAATGCGTGAAAGCTCCAAACACTTCTGTTTTCTCTTTCAAAACATAAAGAGCTATCCATCTTGTTGCATCGTCAATGAATAAAACATAATACCTCGATCCGCTGATTGATCCTTCTTTTGTTGGACCCCATACATCTGTATGAATGAGTTCAAGAACTCCGTCATGTTTGAATCCTTTCTTCTGGAAAGGTAACCTGTGGGCTTTTCCCATTTGACATGCTTCGCACTTATGAATCATATGTTGGTTCTGTACATTCGGTAATCCCAGTACTGACTGATTCGTAATCATAGCTTTAATTCCTTTTTCATTGAAATGACCTAATCTCTTATGCCAGAGATCAAGTTCTGTAATCACCTTTTCACCATGTGTGAGCAACGCTTGGCCAATGTTCCCTTGTACTCTTAAAGTAAAGAGTCTGCCTTCTTTCTTACTAGAGACGATCTGATTATATCCGTTCTCGGGATCTTCTACAAATACTCCTTCATTTGTAAATCTGACCTGAAAACCTTTCTCAACTATCTGTCCTACGCTAATCAAATTTTTCGGTATTGTTGGAACATATAAAACATTTGTTAGCAAATCTGCTCCACTCTTACATTTCACTTTTCCAATTGAATGTACATTATGCCTCGTATTGTCACGTGTTTGAACAGTATGACTGAAACTACCTTTTTCCAATTCTGACATCAGTTCTATATTTCCTGACAAATGATTAGAACATCCAGAGTCAATGTAAAATACCTTCAGGTCTTCGTTATCTGATGTGTTGATTGAGTTCATCATTAATGATGTATGACTTTCATTCTGAGTTTCATTTGCGGAGTTGTTGTAGGTGGTATTGTAGGATTGATTCTATCCCCAACTTCTTTCTCCACCTCTACTGTAGCCTCCTCTTTGATTCTGTCTACCTCTTTGAAAATTATTCTCATATCTTCCGCCTCTACCTCTGCTGTTATTGTTCTGATTTTGATTTGATCCTTGTTGATTGTGCCAGCAATCATGAGCCAAATGATTACTTAGTCCACAGATCCAGCAAGCCTTCTTATTGTAATTCTGGCTACTTCTTCCTCTTCCAAAGCCTCTTGCTCTTCCTCTCTCGGTGCTTTTACCTCTTGTATAATAAGCCTGAGAACTTGATTCTTCTTCGTCTTTTGACTTACCTTTATCTGCTTTCTTCTTGTTCTTCATGTACATTGCAGAGCTTTATCCTTTATCTGCATCTCCTTTCAGGTCTTGCTCATATGTGAGCATCAAACCAAGCAACTGATTT